>SNQJ01S0040041.1:109302-125206 GCA_010110895.2 Picea sitchensis
AATATAAATCCATAATTAAATATTTTTTTATATTATGTAATTCTCATAAAAATTGAATAATTGTTGGGCACCAGCATCTCCCCTTAAATTTTGATCCAAATTTAAAGGGTCCCCATTTTAATTTTGTAAATAGTATTGTGATTAAAAAAGATGGTTTAGCTTCGTTTCTTTGGTAATTGGTTTTTCCATGTATGCGGTGATTTTTACCATTCGAATATCCTAAATTTTCTCTCTATTTCACGATGCTTTCATATGTATTAGGAGCTTACTTGAAATGATTTAATGCATCAAGTTGCCTTGATCTAAAAGGATTTGATTATCAAGATGATTTGGCCATGTTTCTTTTTTGGAAATTTGAAACAATTTGATTTCAACTTACTCATATTTGATTCACTTTATGCCTTAGAAAATTGTATATCAAAATTTATAGGTGATTACATAATTTTCAATTTGAAATAAAAAATCAATTTTTACCAACTTTTTATTTTGATATTTTTTTGTTCAGAAATAAATTTGATCATTCTTTCACAATTGTAGAAATGGATTAATTTATGTTTTATTACACTTTAATTAAAAAAATTATCTTATTATTTTGATTCATATTTCAAACACATAACTACATTAATTTGAGTATGAATCAAAATTTTATTTTAATAAAAGAACTTTGAAATATGGATGTTTTATTTTAAACCTAATTAAATTAATTTTTCATAAGTTCTTTTATCATTATTAACACTACAAGTTTATTTATGGTTATCATGTATATTCATTAAAAGGAAACAAGCTTATTATGGTGCATAAAGAGCTAATGATCAAATGTATCACTTTTTATTTTAAAAGATGGTAATTTTGACCCTTGTTAGCAAAATAAAGTAAATCAATTTAAGGTTTGGTTTTATGTCAGTATATTTTGGTTTCATTTGTATGTATTGAAGAATGACTAATTTATTTTAAAACCTAAACGAGAATGAATTACCTATTGTAGTTCAAAACAAATCGCTTTCAATAATCATTTAGTTACTCCAGCAAATCTGCCACATAAAGTTGCAAATCCCAAAATAAATTAAATCCATGAAGAAGGTTTAATGACAAGCCACAACTGGAAGTTATCTAATTAGGTTTACAAGATATTGTTGCTCTATGCAAACATTAACAAATTGTGAGAAAGGAAGGAAACTAAAAATTGTTGAACATCGTATGGTTACCCAGCCCTCGGGAGTCAATGTTATTATTACCTCTGATCTACAGAAAGAGAGAAGCTCCAAGTTGTGATGAACATATTTCATTTGATATGTACATATTCGAGGATTTTAGCATTTTTACACATGTCTGATTGCTGTGAAAATATTTTTGATAGTTATCAATTTTGGTTTGATGTTTTATTTTATTCACATTTTTCTTTATTTAGAGTATCTACAGAATCATATATTTTGTAGCAACTCTTGAAATATTTATGTTATTGATTTTTATATTTTTTTGTGTTTCACATGTGTCAATTATTAGTTATGAAGTTGATCATGGCATGATCCCTTTATCTAATACGTCAAGGAAAATCGATCAAAATATAACACCAGACTTGTTGGATACATTTTAAGATTGAACGATGCAACAGACTTGTTGGATACATTTTAAGATTGATCCCAAAATTGGAGAAGATACCAAATCGACTCCTTCATCTCATTCACCTGTCATATGTGATTGAAGACCATCCAAAACTATAAGACGAAAGAAGAATTGGATTTTTTCTGTTCATTCTCATTCTTTTGTAAATTGTGTTTGTCAAAGGAAGAGAAAATGAGGCGCCACCTACATACTCTAGCTATTATTTCTGCTCTGCAATGTTTTATTGGGAAGAAAATGAAACCAAAGACCATTTTCAACAATTTTTTTTCACATATTCAATTGTGTTTTGTAAGATGTTTGTGTACTTACATAATTTGAATATCAATCAAATTCAGATATTTTTGCACATTTTTGTAGCTAATGTATTGATTTGATTGTGTTAAACAGTTGCAAATGAGATCTGGTGCTTAAGCAATATTCAGGAAAACAATGATACTGATTTGTCATTTGTTTCTCAATTATTGAAACACTCATATATTGTTTTTATTTAAATGTTTTTAAATTATCAACAATATAATTATTCTCTTAAGCACTAGATCCTTTTTAAAATTTTGCTCCCAGGATTAGTTTTAGATTAAATAGTTTAGTTAGAATTCTAATGGGCCCAACAACTCCCTATAAAGTTTTACAAAATTTAAAGAGCCCCTATTAGAATTTTGATAAATATGATGAGCTACAGAATTAAAAATTTTAAATAGTTTCATACCTTGGCTTGCTTTGAGACAAACTTAACACATTCATTATAGTACGAGACATTCATTACAAGAGTATATGTCAAAATTTAGAAACGAGCATAGAAATCTCAATTTAAACAAAAACATTAATTTTTATCAATTATTTACTTTAGTTTAAATTATGAATATGTGTTTTCTTTTGTTCATTAGCAAGTTTGACTATTTTGAATAATGGATTCAATACTTCATCAAATAATGTCTTGGTTGGTTTCTCATTTTCATAAAATCATTTGGTGATATTAATTAATTATTTTTTTTTTCATTTTGCATCTCATTTCAAAATGAAAATAATAATAATAAAAAACAATTATCTATCATTTGTTTAATTTTGTAAAAAACCAAAATTAATATTTCTCTTTTCTCCATTAACTTAAAGCTTCTAGAATTTTTAGATCATATTTGAAAGAAAAATATAAACAATGTTTGTTTAGAACTTATAGTTAGTTTAAATTTAGTTTTTTATTTTATGTTCTATATTTTGTTTTATTCACAATTTTTAGGTTTCTTTTTGTTTCACACGTTTCTATTATCAAATATTTGATACTAATCTTAGCCTGATTTTATTATCCAAATGCATTCAAGATGATTGATCCAAAAATAATATTAGATTGTTACAAATAATTTTATGAGCAACAACAGATAAAATTTGAAAAAATAGTTGAAAACCCAGAACCCAAATAGACCCATTTACCTTCCGCGTGTAAATTTTAGGTGGCGAAAATTAATAGTGACGCCTAGACTGTTCACTCATTGTATAAATATATAAAAAAGATTAGAGCCAATGGATCCAAGAATTTGAGAGGAGGATTTTTATCCTTTCTCTTTTGTATATTATTTATTTTTTTAACTTTTCTTCTTTCCAAATGGAGTAACGTATGGTTGCAATCTTTCGGAGAATGGATGAGTATTTTCAAAGAATAATATGGAATTCTAGGTTGCTTAATGGTTTTTGTCCTGTGAGTAAAATGGTTTTATTTTCATTATATATCTTCATATTCTTTTAATAATTGATTATGCATTGATTTAAATTAGCTTTAGTCTTTTTTATCAATACATGGTTAATTGCTATCATTCATGTATTAATTAATTTTTTCCATCTTTAAGAGTCTATTATCCCAAAAATTCTTCCAGGACTACAGTATGGGCATGTGATTTTGAGAAAGAATATGGGAAAACAATTCATCTTTGGCTTTAGACCTATGTGATGCTTATTCCATTTCATTCTTTCATTACTGTTGTATTATGAGAATGTTATTATGGTTGATTTTAGCTTTAGCTTGTCATCATATGGTATTTTCATACTGTTAAATGGTATATGTTGTCCATAATTTCTTATTCCATTTTTTAGGTGTGGTTAATCGATCATTTGATTATTGCAGAATTTATTTTTAATTTTAAATGATGGATAATATAAATACTCAGAATTGAGTTTTCTTTCATTCTTAAATATTGATTATCTTAAGATCACGTGATTTTTAATTAGTTTTCTTCTTGTTTTTATTAATTTACTCCAATATCAAATACTTCTTTGACTTAACAACAGTACAGGCAGGAGCTCATACAACAAAAAAAGATAAACTCAGTTGACTGATTAGTTAGAGGTTAATAAATGCATTATTTTCTTTAATTTAGAATTGTTTATGAATGAAACAATGATTACATTAATTAACTTTGACTGTTTTTGTGTCACTGTTTCAATCATATTCATTTAGTATTTATTTGTTTAATATCTTAAAAAAAAAATCCAAAAAGAAGTGTTGTTCACCTTATCAAACAATCATTTTCGCAAGATTTCATGCAAACCTTGTAACCTGTATATATATATTGTTTCTATTCACATTTATTTTTAATAAACATAAGTTAGTAATATATCATTTGTTAGAATCATAGATTTTAGATTAGTTTCATTTCTTTTATTATTTTTAAGACTTTAGTTGGCCAACGAAGCCATTAAACCCGTCAGAGTAGGTTACACCAAACGGATTGGGTTATTTAGACAACCTCGGACCAGATCTATTCTTCCAGTTGATGGAAAGTCAAATTTTTCCGTCAACAAATGGTGCTAGAAGGAGGGTCAAGGTAAATTTAATGATTAAATTTTTTACCTCTCAACCTATCATAATTCCAAATTTATAAACTTTTCAACTATCTCATCTTGAAATGCACTAGAAGGCAGACTAGACTGACAAGATAGCCTTGTAGGAATCTTTGTTTCGAATTTATTTAATTTCCCATGGCTCCCCAAATCACTATGTTGGAACATGCTTTCCACTTCTCATTACGTGATATTCACAACGAGACAGACTCTCTCTTTTCCAAACTCACCTTTGATGGTGGGGGGGATGTATCTACAAAAGACCATCTTAACAAGTTTTGGTGTAAATGCATCAAGCATGACATTTCTGATTTAAAGGTTTTATGCAGATTGTCTTCTTTCACTTTCAGGAGTCAGATTAAACATTGATTTGAGTCTTTTACATCATATCACATTATTGATTGGTTTTAGTTTGTAGATAAAATTTTAGATGATTTTGAAAAATATAATTACAATAAATTATGTGAAGAATTTTAGACTTTACTAATCAATGGCAATTCATCTCCAGAAAACTTTTCAACAAGAATCTATCATGTTCTCTGTAAATTTAATCTTGATGACATGTTATTTGTACTAAATCTCCTCTATGATGTGTGCATCCCTTTCATCAGTCACATTCAATCGCGAATGATGAATTGGTTGCAAATCCTATCATTCAATTGTGAGAAGAATTTTGTTCACAGGATAAGAGGAATCCATCTGAAAATTTTGAACAAGCAAGGGAGGTAGAATCTATTGAAATTGTTCTTACTGAAAATCAAATTGGTTTTTCCTTTGAATCATTGTATGCTCAATCCTCGAACATGCTGGAAGAATATTTGATTTTGGGTCAAGGTGAATGTCCTTATTCTTCTAACTCTATATCTAATAAGTACTTAAATTCAGTTATTGAAGAACACTTAGGTGATGAAAATGATCTTAAGCATTCTAACATTCCTATGAAACTGATTTAGGTGATGAAAATGATCTTAAGCATTCTAACATTCCTATGAAACTGATTAGAGATGTAGATCTGCAATTGGAAGAAGAAACCTTAAAATCTCATCTACAAATCATACCTTATCCACAAGAAATATCAAATGGTTGTCGTGAAAGTTTTGAATTAGCTATCATACATGAGACAAATTTAGATGATCATATTATGTTGAAGAATTTATCACCAAAACAGAGTGAAAGTTTTAAGGAAAGTAAAGAGGAATGTCTTGAGAATACCATTGTTAAATATCATAGCTCAAGATATTCTTTTCATGTGCTCATTTCTGATTCATTTTACTCTTTATATCCCGATCTCTTCTTAGATTCTGGTGGACTTGATACTTTACCCACAATATCTTACTCTTTGCCATCACAATCAAATCTTTTCGATATGCCAAAATTTGGTGAAATTAATTCCAAACATAACATTTATGAAGTTGGATTTGATGCTCTTTCACTTTCATCACTCGCATGGAAAAATGACATGTTGCAAGATGGTTTTACACAATTTATTGTTGAAAAAGACAATGTGCTCATCCTTATGGAGATCAAATATTCTACATTTCATATTCGTTCTTTGATTAGGTCAAATTTTAATGTTTATGCTTCACATTTTGAAACGATCAATATCATCAAAGGAAGCATTCAAACCAATAATCTAACTGATGTCATGAATCCTCCTATGATGTGTTTCCCATTGATATATCCATTTCATCAAATTCATAGTTTGCATCCTAATTTTTATGACATGATCTTAGATTGGCTTGAATATTCGTATACGAAAAATCTTCATAATAAAGATAAAGTTGTTCTTGCTTTGTTTTTACCTAAATATATAGGAAGTAAGCNATCTTACTCTTTGCCATCACAATCAAATCTTTTCGATATGCCAAAATTTGGTGAAATTAATTCCAAACATAACATTTATGAAGTTGGATTTGATGCTCTTTCACTTTCATCACTCGCATGGAAAAATGACATGTTGCAAGATGGTTTTACACAATTTATTGTTGAAAAAGACAATGTGCTCATCCTTATGGAGATCAAATATTCTACATTTCATATTCGTTCTTTGATTAGGTCAAATTTTAATGTTTATGCTTCACATTTTGAAACGATCAATATCATCAAAGGAAGCATTCAAACCAATAATCTAACTGATGTCATGAATCCTCCTATGATGTGTTTCCCATTGATATATCCATTTCATCAAATTCATAGTTTGCATCCTAATTTTTATGACATGATCTTAGATTGGCTTGAATATTCGTATACGAAAAATCTTCATAATAAAGATAAAGTTGTTCTTGCTTTGTTTTTACCTAAATATATAGGAAGTAAGCATAACATGATTCTCTTAGATCCTTCATGTGAAGAAATTGATGAACACTTGGAGAATTGTCAGGAGGATGGGGTACTTCAGCCTTGATTGATGGTTATGTCAGGTCCCTATAATAATGACAAGTTTTCTAAACTTACTTACACTCTTCCATGCCATTATGACACATATCATGACAAGATTGCAGAATGGTTGGAGGATTCATATATCAAGAAGTTTCAAAAGAATGGTAAGGTCGTGCTTGTTTTGTTTTTAAATGAATATATAGGAGGTAAGCATAACATATTTCTTTTTCATCTACAAATACTACATTCTTTTATTTTGATTTTCGATTTTCTATGCCATGCAGGATTGAAGATGCTCTTGTGGCTGCACTGGAAATACGATTTTACTTAACGTTTTGATCTATTTAGTAGTTTAGAGTAGGTTTATGAGTAGGTTTCCTTCAGTTTTATTTATCAATATGTCTTCATGTAATAATGCAGTTATGAACACAAGTGGGTACACCAAGAGAACCATAATATGAATGTTGTCAGAGAAGTTCACTTTAAATCTTTTTCTCTCTGTTTTTCATTGAATATTTCTTTTCCAAAACGTAGTATCATCATGAAAATTTTAAATGGAAAGTAAAGAGATAAGTAAATTTGAACTATTAATTCAACCCTCACCCAAGGTGCCACGAGTAGGACTGCACTCATCTTAATAAGAATTTTTCTATTTTCTTTTAGTCTCTTTTATTTTGAATAATAATGCTTTGTCAAAGTAGGATCTCATGCATCACTATATTAAAAATAGAAATTTCCCGCACATGATATTTTATATGATTTAGTTCTTCCTTTATTTTATAGTGAGATCCTAGTGGATCCAAAAACTCAAGTTTATCTTTGGCCAAAATAGTTTCCTGAAAAGTTTTCTTTTGTTGTTTTGATTTTGTGTACTTCTGATTTTGAATCCCATTAATAAAATTTGATTTGGTTTGTTGTGTGTTTTTGTTTTCTTTGATTATTTTGAATGAGTTTTCTTCTTATCTTTATTTTTGAATCAATATATTTATGATCAAAGAGCTATAGTCAAAGGAAGAATTTATTTTAAGACTTGTGTTTTTCAAGCAATTTGAAATAGTTCAAAGAGGTCCTGATATTAAGATATAGCTCAGACAATTGATTTTTAAGTCAATTGTCAATTTCATTTTGTCCTCAAATTGTCTTTGCCAGAGTATTACACCAGAGATATGATTTAAATCTTTGATAATTACGATGATCTTTAAATTTTTTACGCCATCCATATTCTTAAGGAATCACTTTTAAGTGCTTCCCCATTATCTAGATGATTTCTTAAAGGAAATCTAAAATCTCTAAACCATGATAAAACTTTCAGTTTCGAAGGAAAATAAATAAACTATTCACCTGTATTGCAATTAACCTCCAGTATCACCCCACTCTCTTTGTCATCAATAAATTTATAATTGTATTACTATTTAAAAGTGGCATAAGAGGGTTGGAATCACTTAAGTGTGGGAAGTGTGTGTAAACCTGTCGGGGTACTGAACAGGCTCGCTGGCAGTGGGTAAATGCATACAAGATACCAAGACAACTTCATCGGGGTTTTGAATAGGTCTGCTGGCAATGAAGCAATGTCGAGTTGAGAGGTAACATGTATATGTTTTTAAATTAACTTTTATGGAACTATACATCATGTGGATACAACTATTCGATGAGATTAAAGCATTTGAGTGGGTTAAATGACATCCATGTCGAGGCTATGGATGCTTTCTTACAGCAGTGGCTATGTCAATGATATTGAAGTTCTTTTATAAACATTGTGACTCTTTGATTAAGACATTATTTTAGGTTATAATCCCCTTCAAAGAAAATTCTTTTGTCTGGTTATAACATTTAGCTTATCCTATTACTATATGGTCTCAGAGTGAATTTATTTCAGGGAGCTTAAATCATTTTTCTAAAGTCTTATTATTTTCTTCCTGAGATGAAATCTTACTAGATCAGAGATAACTACTTCACCGAGTAAGTCATCATTTGTTGGGCTCCAACAACTCCCCCTATTTTTTTACAAAATTTAAAGGGCCCCTATTAGAATCTTGATAATTATGATGAGCTACAAAATCAACATTTTCAAATAGTTTCATACCTTGGCTTGCTTTGAGACAAACTTAATACATTCAATATAGTACGATACATTCATTACAAGAGTATATGTCAAAATTTAGAAACGAGCATAGAAATCTCAATTTAAACAAAAACGTTAATTTGTATAAACTGTTTACTTTCATTTAAATTATGATTATGTGTTCTTTCTTTTGCTCATTAGCAAGTTTGACTATTTTGAATAATGGGTTCAATACTTCATCAAATAATATCTTGGTTGGTTTCTCATTTTGATAAAATCATTTGGTGATACTAATTAATTAAAAAAAAAATTCATTTTGCATCTCATTTCAAAATAATAATAATAATAATAAAAATAAATTATCTATCATTTGTTTGATTTTGTTAAAAACCAAAATTAATATTTCTCTCTTCTCCATTAACTTGAAGCTTCTATAATTTTTAGATCATATTTGAAAGGAAAATATAAACAATATTTGTTTAGAACTTATAGTTACTTTAAATTCATTTTTTGATTTTATTGTTCTAGATTTTGTTTTATTCACAATTTTTAGGTTATTAATTTAGGTTTATTTTTGTTTCACAGGTTTCTATTATCCAATATTTGATACGGATCTGATCATGGCTTGATTTTATTATCCAAATACATTCAAGATGATTGATCCAAAAATAATATAGGATTGCTACAAATAATTTTATGAGCAACAACAGATAAAATTTGGAAAGGTGTCAAGATCAGAAAAGCGATTTTGCAAGAGTGATTGCAGTCAAACCATGAGGAATGTGAAGAAATGGTTGAAAACCCAGAACCCAAATGGACCCATTTACCTTCCGCCTGTAAATTTTCCCAAACAAATGCACGATTTGAGAGATATTGATGTCTCTTTACGAGGAAAATTTCAGGTGGAAAAAATTAATAGTGATGCCTAGACTGTTCATTCATTGTATAAATATATGAGAAAGATCAAAGCCAATGGATCCAAGAATTTGAGAGGAGGATTTTTATCCTTTCTCTTTTGTATATTATTTATTTTTTAAACTTTTTTTCTTTTCAAGTGGAGTAACTGATGGTTGCAATCTTTGGGAGAATGGACGAGTATTTTCAAAGAAGAATATGGAATTCTAGGTTGCTTAATGGCTTTTGTCCTGTGAGTAAAATGGTTTTATTTTCATTATATATCTTCATATTCTTTTAATAATTGATTATGCATTGATTTAAATTAGCTTTAGTCTTTTTTATCAATACATGGTTAATTGTTATCATTTATGTATTAATTAATTTTTTCCATCTTTAAGAGTCTATTATCCCAAAAATTCTTCTAGGACTATAGTATGGGCATGTGATTTTGATAAATAATATGGGAAAACAATTCATCATTGGCTTTAGACCTGTGTGATGCTTATTCCATTTTGTTCTTTCATTACTGTTGTATTATGAGAATGTTATTATGGTTGATTTTAGTTTTAGCTTGTCATCATATGGTATTTTCATACTGTTAAATGTTATATGTTGTCCATAATTTCTTATTCCATTTTTTAGGTGTGATCAATCGATCATTTGATTATTGTGGAATTTATTTCTAATTTTAAATGATGGATAATATCGATACTCATAATTATTTTTTCTTTCATTTTTAAATATTGATTATCTTAAGATCACATGATTTTTAATTAGTTGTCTTCTTGTTGTTATTAATTTACTCCAATATCAAATACTTGTTTGAATGTATTATGGAAGTGCTAGTATTGTTTTGTTATAGGTTTCCTTTAACAATGGTACAGGCAGGAGCTCATACAACACAGGAAGATAAACTCAGTTAACTGATCAACTAGAGGTTAATAGATGCATTCTTTTCTTTTATTTATATTGTTTTATGAATGAAACAATGATTACATTAATTAGCTTTGACTGTTTTTGTGTCACTGTTTCAATCGTATTCATTTAGTATTTATTTGTTTAATATATTTTTAAAAAAACCCAAAAAGAAGTGTTGTTCATATTTGATTCAGAAACCTTATCAAACAATCATTTTCACAAGATTTCATCCAAACCTTGTAACGTGTATATATATTTTTTATATTCACATTTATTTTTAATAAGCATAAGTCAGTAATATATCATTTGTTAGAATCATAGATTTTAGATTAGTTTCATTTCTTTTATTATTTTTAGGACTTTAGTTGGCCAACTGAGCCATTAAACCCATCAGAATAGGTTACACCAAACAGCTTGGGTTATTTAGACAACCCTGGATCGGATCTATTCTTCTAATTGACGGCGAGTCAAATTTGCCCATCAACAAATTCTTATAGTGTTTTTGTAGCTATATTGAATTATAGTTATTGAAATAACGTTTTTTGGATTTTATTATGTTTATATTAATGTCTTTATTATTTAAATCAAAATCGCATTTAGATTCTAGAAAAATTCAAATTTAAATGAAGTCTCCTCTCGTGGATAAAATTATTGTTGTGGCCAACAAAGCCATAAAATTTGTCAGGAAAAACCATACCAAATGGCTTGGGTTATGCTTAAAGAACCTCAGTCTGGGTTGTTTATATTTCATTGACGAGTGGTCAATTATTCCCATCAATAAATGGTACTAGAAGGAGGGCTCGAGGTAAATTAAATGATTAATTGAGTATAGCTTCAAATTATTCTAATTAGTCATTTTCCCTCAGCCTTTAATAATTTCATATTTATTAATTCTTCTTATGTGTCATCACAAAACACACTAGAAGGAAGGTTGGATGGAAATCTCACCTAATTAGGGTCAATCTTTATTTTTTTATAAAAATCAATGACTTCTGCCCAAATTTTTGTATGGGAATGTATTTTTAATTTTTCATTAGTTGACATTCCCAATGAGACAGCTTCTTTGTTGTTGAAACTAAATTTTGACAATGAAGGGAATATATCTTCAAAGGATCATCTAAACAAGTTTTGGTATAAATGTGTAACGGACCTCCCGTTCATCACGACTACAAACCTCATATAACAAGTGGAATTTTTTTATTTTTTTTGTGTTTTTTTTTGTGTTTTTTTTTGTGTTTTTAACAAGGGTGTGCGCGCGTACAAGGGAAAAAACATATTCGACTCTACTTCGCCACCCGACGACTAACAAGACGCAACCACGATGATCACAACAAGAAGACATAAGGCGCACAACAAGAATACATAAGGTACACAACAAGTAACTGCAAGTATTAAACGACATACTGTGTTATGTACAGTACAAACATAGATGGAAGAATCCATAGTAGTAGATTTTACTATTCTGCACAGGAAAGAAGGGAATTTAATCTTAGTTCTCTGCTCTGAAGAGAGAGAATGTCAGATAGTCTCCTGGCCGACTGCTCAGGCAGAAACTAGTAATCTCTGTCAGGAGGTCGCAGTGGTGGGAACTCTGCCTTTAAAGAGCCCGCACCTACTGATATGACCTTAGAGGTGTGTCGCAAGAGTGGAAACCCTGACTTTAAAGGGCCTGAGACTCTTGATACAGCACAAGATTCTTTACACAGAAAAATAATCACACACACAGACTTATATACAGAGCAACTAGCTTTATCAAATCGAAGAGTCTGATATCATACAACTGTGAGTTTGGAAAATTCCAATTATAGTACTAACCCTGAAATCAACCCGACCCTAAACGACAACATAGAAATAAAAAACAACTTTATTAACCCTAAATTTAATATCCCAACCCTAAGCCAATCAAATAAAAGCACCCTGCAGAAGGAACCCATCGGATAAGGGTGCCCGCCAGAATTAAGGGAAACATAGAAAAACCCAATACGCAATAAAAACAAAAGCCAATTGAGCAATAGGAAAATGATGAAGAAAAGCCAGAACCACATGGGCACAACTTCAATTGAAATGTCATAGGACTCTTCTAAATACGTTTAGTAACCTGTTAAGGTCAATATCATTTAAGTGAGGCATCATTTAACGACGATTCCACTCATGTAATCAGTTCAAATCCTAGGTAGCTTGCTATGCATTTTGAGGAAATGAGCCATTTTACTTAAGTGAAAATTTAAGAATTAAATACCAAAAATCCATTAAAGAAATAAGGGAGTAAGGGATGCATTATACATCCATTAAAACTAATTACAAGGATAATGCTTGCTAACCACAAGTAAGATTTAAACATCAAACACATCTTATATCATGCTAACCCTGTGAAATTCCAATTTCAATGCATCTATGTGCTATCAAAGAACCGCAAGCCACAATACCCCTTTCCATACATGATAACAATATTACCCCCCTCCTTTTTATTTGTGAAAGATTGCAACTGGAGTGTCTAAACTATAATAACTAAACCATAAATGATACCATCCTTAACATTACCCTAATGACAAAATATATATTTAAAAGATTACACTACACTAACATTATCATGAACAATGACAGTATTGGAAGTTAGCATCCTATAAATAATAGTATTAACATAAACCACTAACATTCCATTTACATTACCATTACATTACCTAAACATTTATTACATTCCATTAACATATCATCACATTACATTACATTCAACAGAACATATAATGAATCCATATTCTATGGAAAGGGAAACAAAACTATTCCTTTTTATAACACAAAAACCAAACTGCATTATATAACCCCCAACGTTTGACTACCCTAAATGCAAAAGGGAATCATCATAATTAATTATTTACCTACAAGGGTTTTCTTGGCAATAACATTATCGGAAGGTAGTTGTAGCTTGCAGGCTCTCAAGGTACCAGGTTTAGGCTATTATGTTACCATTTTACAATTTAAAAAAATAACGCGGATAAAGAATTAATAACTGTAATAAGGATAAGGAAATGACTTGCGGGTTAATTCATTGTTATCTAGTGGCTTTGCAGAAATGATAAGAATGACAATATGTAAGGACAACCAATAAATAATAATTGTGTCAAAGGAACAAAACGAAAATGGCTCTAACGAAGTGAGTTAAGGTTCTTTATTAAAATCAGTAACCGTTACTTAAGGCTAAACTTAAGGTTTCAAGAGAACTACTAGGCATTGTCATGAATGATAATCAGGTGTTAAAATTTAAACGATACAGGTGTTGACACCATTCGTTTCTAGGTAAGGGTGATAAAAGGTAATTCATTCGATGGCAAGGAATATCACTCAAATTGCCCCAAAGATTTAACCATAAACGATTACAGGGTTGTCCAGCATCGAGACAAAATCTTCACTGTCAGTAATGTGAGGAAGGGGAAGGCGTGGTGACAGGCCACGGATTTTAGGAATTCTGAGTCCCCAAAGGGAAACCTCGCCACGCGTCGATAGGAACAGAGAACCAGATCAAGGCGCAATTTCCATAAAGAGAGAGACCGCCAAAAAGAAAATGCGCAGAGGTAATAACGCACACTGAAACGATGGAGGCGTGGCCAATTAATGGTATTAGTTGTCATCAGACAGCGGCCACTCGCGCGGTAGGTTGACAAGGAAATTTTTGGGAAACCTATCAGGACAGCCTTATAATCTGCAACAAAATTTATCGTAAAGGGCTCCAGACAAGGAGAGGAGAGGATGAACATTTGTTTTGATCCCACGACAGTCTTCCATAGCTACTCACCCTTTGGAATTACGACCAGATCTTGTACAGTGCACGGTGAAATTGACATCTGAATATCCAAGAAATTAGTCGTATTCTATCTGTCATTTTGTTACTTCTTAGCTCAAAAAACACGCAGCCTTTGGTATGGGGATTAGTGGTCTACCGAAGGAGGAAGATGAAAAATAGAATGGACTGTAGCGCCATTTACTGCCACCTATGAGGGCTTGGGATTAGAGGCATGCACTGCAGAATCTACAAACCCAGCCCCACCATGTTCAAGTCCCACAGCTGACGGCTGGTGGAATCGACAAGTTAGCTGGTGGAAATCGGCCAGAGTACAGAAGACACGCAAAGGGTTACTAACCAATCAACCCAAGAATTAACTTCACCAATCGCAAGGAATTTCAACCAGAAATGAATTTTCCAAAACTAAAATACAGTAACAAATTCCAAACCCATCTTCCAATGACATTCTCCTTACCCCTTTACAACGAAATGAATAGATGGGAGTTTCTTTAGGAATCAGACTACAAGGTTGAATGTCGAACGAACTATACAACGCAAATGCCAGTAATAAAAAGGGGATAGAACAAAATCAATTGTTTTCTCTTTTTATATATATCTATTAAAAACATAATGGAAAAGCTCCATTTAAGGAGGTAATTAACATCAGTAACAGATTTCATTGTCTGAGGTTTTTTTCAATAGCTATTAGTTGATTTTATCCCCAAGAAACCCATAAAATCTAAATCTGTACATGAATGCATCAATAGTACTGTGTCGCATGAGAATTTAAAGTAAATACCATATTTACAGTAGTCATAAATGTGATCGCCAGGAAAATAAATAAAATATCCAAACAATCTAATTACCCCGATATACCAATCCCAACAAGCCGTAATGCATTCTAATCTACTAAAATACAAATCATACCGTTGTCTTATCGCCTGCCTCGAAGGACGTCCGCACCGCTCTCGCTCACCGACCGTCGAGACCTCACCGTTACCTCCCAGCCAATCGCTAGGGGTACTCTTCTTCCCCCTTAGCCCCCTGAGCCACAAAGGGGCCACACACTAACCCGATGGTAGGTCTAGCTTCCCAGCTCGCCTCGCAAGGCCGAGCTACCACTCCTATCCGAGATGGAAAATCCCAACTCTCCACAAGTAATTAGTCAAGTCACAAATCTAACAGCGTAACGTTAAGCTAACAGCCGATCCCCTTCTTCCTCATCTTCTCTTTCTTTTATAGAATTTTTCGAACCTCTAACTTTCCCTAAATCAAATTTTAATTAAGTTTTAATAAAAATATTCTAAATATTCTCCTTCGCACAAGTGTCGTCCATCCCCCTCTTTCCTCAAATAATTATTTTCTTTAAATTATTAAATTACTCATTTCCCTCACCCACCTAGAGTTTCTCCTAAATT
>SNQJ01S0040041.1:135860-170816 GCA_010110895.2 Picea sitchensis
TTCCTTTCTTAAGTCAACTTAAAAATATAACTTTTAACTTCTTGACTTTTTCCCCCCTTCAGTGTGAGACTATGACCTAGTGGGGGTGCCCAGGCCACTGAGTCTCCTCATTACCTCTCTAAGAGGTGGGGGACATTACACGCTTCCTGCAAACCACTTTCCATGTGACCACGGCTCAAAACCATGGTCTTATCCACTCTAACGACATTCCTTTAGCACTTGGCCCTTAATATTCTACACGAGATCTTGTTTGCAAACTTTATGAGGGCTTGGATTGTTCTAGGCCCTTCGCACCTCAACCCATTTAACTTATCATGAGACTGGGTCTCTAACCAAGTCCTTGGGACTTTAGCCTTTGGATATTCTCCGATTTCAATCTTCCACTTCTCCTAAATAAAAACTTCGTCGAACACTTATATTAGCTCCACTAGAAGATTGGATGATCGAGATTTAATTTCCCATTTATTGGATGATCCCGCCCCATATGGAGGATTCAGCGAGATCAATGATCGTGACTTAATCGTGCATTAGGATGGATGGCCTTAATCAATTCGGGACTTCGTCACTCTAGGACTCCACAACATTACAACACCCAAGTCACTCAACTCCTTCGGAGTGATACCCACCAAAGCTCTTACCCTATCCTTCCATAGGATCTGACAGTCAACATTACTCCCAAATTCCTTCCCTCGATCTAACAGTCGATGGAAATATAGGACTTTGGTCTTCAACACTTTCCCTGGTAAATACGTTTAACACCCCCGGAGACCATACTCCCGGAGATGAAATGGCATGATGATGTCACCTATGGTGACGTGGACCCATGGAATGTGTGCCACATGTCACAAAAAAATAACAGGTTGGGGTCCAAAAGGTACTGAATATGGGTGAGATGTGTCCCCACATGACACCCTTGCCACATGGCCTATGACACATCATCAATGAAATGAACGGTCCACATTCCTCCACTCCACATCTGACTCCTTGATCACATACACAGGTTTTGTTGAGTATACGTTGTTGCTTTCACTTCGTTGGCTTGTTTATTTTTACAAGTTCAACATCCCATAAGCCTTGGAATAGAGAGAGGATGACACTAGCAAGGAAAAACAACATTTAAAAGGTATGTCATTTATTTCTTGTTAGTTAGTATGCTTGATAATTAAAGCTTAGGAAAAGTTTTATGTTTTGTCTTGTTTTATTCTAGTTTTGGGGTGAAACTAGGGAGATTTGTTTGTGTCTGCACTTACTGATTTGTCTGATAACACCAATACTTATGGCCTGAGAACTCCAATTGACAATTCTCATTCTCCTACGCTCATATCCAATGACTGAGATATGATCTCCTCTATGGCTCTGCTTCCCTCCAACAAAGGATTTCTTAATCTTTCAAAGGCTCGACCTTTGATCTCTCCACTACAAGGTTGACGCTTTAGCCTCTTATTTCTTTATTGAACTGCTACACCTCCTAATATTTCAAACATAGTCAAAGTGTTCTCTCAGCATCCTCCTGGCACCCTGTAACTTCAAATTCGACCAATTTCAGGTCTGAATTTGCTAGAACATATATTAACTTAAGAATATCTCACCACTTGGCCAAATTTCTCAAATTTCTCATGAATTTAAAAACAAAAATTGGGGATTTTCCCCAATTCTTTGCAATTGCTTCTAATTTTTATGATGGACGCCCTGTAACTTGAAATTTGGCTACTTCAAAATAAATTCTCTATGAAAAATTCTCTTCAATTCATCTTGGTTGGCCCATCTAGGCTCAATGTTGAAAATTGGATCTATGATACCAATCTTTAACATACCCATCCATGCACATGTTAGGCACAATACCAAACTATAACATACCCAGCCACCCAAGGTTGGCCACACTACTCCAAAAACTCACTTCTTAACTGATCTTGAATTCTAATAACATTTAATCCGAAAAAAAAAAACATGCAAGACCCACATGCATTAATCAAGATCCATGCTACAACATAAAAGAGATAAACAATGTTCCATGCACAACAAATAGCTAGTAGAAAGACACATTATAAATACATATCTTAGAGATAATTAAATACATGGCGCAATATACATTATACCGAAAACACATGATAGAGAGAACTTATCTTTTCAAGTAAAAATTATTCAACTAGATGCAGACTAAGGACGATCCTCCCAACCATAGACAATGTTGTTCTTTTACTCTCAACAAAAGGTCACCCCCGAGCTGAGGGCTATGAATCCATAAGGATGGGTCCTAGGCCAAATCTAAAACACACAACAATTGACTAACTAGCTCTCAGGTTTTCCAACCACACAACAAATCTGAATTTCCATCTCTCTTTCCACCTCATCCTGCACAACGCAAATAAATGAACACCATTCTCTTCCATGCAATCCCTAAGTCTATTTCATTTATCTCTAGGGATCCAATGCTACTGGCAAGGAAATCTCCCTACTGGAAACTCCAAGGATTCTCAGTTGTGGACAGTTCTTTCCGAACTTCCATCAATCTCATGTACACAGGAATCCATTCCCTCCTGGAATGATCAATAATCTATTAAATACATATAGTAATGGCTCTCCTCATCCATCCATTCATTCCATGCTCATACCCAGAGAAAATGAATTAGCAAGAAAGAGGCACCAAAAGTGAAAGAGTGAGAAGGGTGTAACCATGAATGAATAAGAACAAGTGCACACTCAAGCTTTCACAGGATTTTCAGAACCCACAACAATCCAAATTACACCAGCTCTCTTCTACCCAGCCTACACAACCCAAGAGAATGGACCCCTTTATATTCCACGCAGTCCATTAGGATGTCCATCTCTTTCCATGGCTCCAATGCATCTGGTCAAGAATATCCATCCTGGGACTCTTACGGTTCTCAGCTATGAGAAAAAATGAACACAAGCTAAAGCATCTCAGACATGTAGGAATTAATTCATGACTAGAATACACCATCAGACTTTACATCAAACAAAACCATGGCTCCTCTCCAATAATTCGTTTTCCTTTCCCAAGCCAAAACACAAATGAGGAAAGATGAGTGGGTGAAAGAATGAGTAGAGAGAGAACAAAATGAAAGGTGTGAAAAATGAACAATGAGTGAGTGAGTGAAGAAGAACCAACCCACAAACCACCAAAGATGGGTTTATATAATTACTTTGAAATCAAGAACCACATGCCCTTCCCCAAGAAGCTCATGTAACCACTTTTCTCCATAAAATCAATTATGGGTAGATAAAATATAAAATAAATATTTATCCCCTTAAACCCTTTCTCTCTTGGAATCATAGCCCGCTATCCCTTTTGTCCTTATCTGTCTTACATCCAACAATGTATTTTATTAATGTATATGAAGTATTACATTTCCTAGGCAATCTGGGCCCTTTTCAACTTTACCGGCTCACCATCCTAAGACATAATTACATAATACATTATATTCCATAAGGGTTAAAATTGGGGTGTTACACTTCTCATCCATGGCTTGGATATGGCTCAATTTATAGCCTTCAAATGGAACTGAAGGGCCAAGTCGAAATTTTTCCACTATATGGAAGGTCAAGGATCATGGATCTCGTGACGTGACATGGAAACCTAACACAATTTTTAATTTTGGGCACAAAACCCGATGTACACAGGTTTTAATGGAGCAACCTGCGTATACACATGTTGTCTAATTGGTAGGGCATGTATATGTGGAAAAATATGATTTTTGTCTCTAGAAAATATAAAAGGGGACTTCAAGTCTGCATAGGGAAATGGAAAGGCCATCCAAGAAAGTTGCATGGGGTGAGGAAAAATTAGCTATAATAGACCCCGCAAGGGGGGAATCCCCTCCTACAACCCCCTCATGTGGAGGCTTGTACATTCTTCATGGGGTATAAACAAGGCTGAAAACAAAGACCTATGAATTAGAAAGATAATCAGGCTCCACAACCAACAATCTCCCACTTGGAGACTAATCACATCAACTCCACTGTTGTTTTATCTACTGGACTACGATCCTTCTTGGACCTGGAAAATTTCTCATCTTCACCTTCATGCTTGAAGGCCAACTCAAAATGAGCAGGAACTCAATTTCTCCCCTGTTACTCCCTTTGTTAACATGTATTCAGGATTCTGGCTAGTATGTATCTTTTCCAACTTCAAATGTCCATATTCCAAGACGGATCGTATGAAATGGTACCTGAGTTGTATATGTTTAGTATTCAAATGGAAATTTTAGTTCTTTGCAAGATGAATGAAACTCTCACTATCACACTACAACCTACTTTTCTCCTGCTTCTTTCCAAATTCCTTCATAAACCTCTGTAACCAAATCATATCTTTACTAGACTCTATAGCAACAACATACTCTGCTTCCATTGTTGAAAGTGCAACAAACTTTTTCATTTTAAAAATCCAACCTATTGTTGTTCCACCTACAGTAAAAGCATGCCCTATGGTTCTCCACCTGGTGTATTTATCACCTTCCATATCCCTATAGAACAGTGTCTAAAGCTCCAAAATATAATGCATGAGTAGTAGTACCTCTCAAATACCCGATAATCCACTTTATTTCCTTCCAATGTTCTTTACCTGGATTGTTCATATACCTTCTCACAACTCCCCCTGCATGTGCAACATCTAGTATTGTGCAAACCATAGAATACATCAAAATTCCAACTGCTAATGAATAAGGGACCCTAGACATGTATTTTATCCCCTCATGTGTCTTGGGACGCATTTCCTTGGTTAATTTTAAATGTTTGTCCAAAGGGGTACTAATTGGTTTTACATTCTACATTGTAAACCTCTTCAACACCTTCTCTATGTACTCACCCTGAGACAATGTCAATTTGCGATTTTTCATGTCTCTTGTTATTCTCATACCAAGGATTTTCTTTGCAGCACCCAAATCCTTCATCGCAAATGAATTAGATAATTTCTTCTTGAGCACATTTATATCCTACATATTATACCCTGCAACAAGCATGCTATCTACATACAATAACAAGATAATATAGCTTCCATTTTCTATCCTTTTAAAATAAACACAGTGATAAAATTGACATCTACTATAATATCATCCTATCATAAACCTGTCAAACTTCAAATACCTCTGCCTTGGATCATTGTTTAGGCCATACAAGCTCTTCTTCAACCTGCATACCAAATTTTCCTTCCCTTTGATCGCATACCCCTATGGTTGTTGCATATAAATCTCTTGATCCAAATCCCCGTGGAGAAAAGTTGTTTTTACATCCAACTGTTCAAGATGCAAATATTCTAATACCACAAGACTTAAAATAGTCCTAATTGAAGTCATTTTAACAATAGGAGAAAATATTTCATCAAAATCTATATCTTTCTTTTCTACAAATCCCTTTACAACAAGTTTAACCTTATATCGCTTTTTTTCTCCATATTATTTCTTCAACTTGTAAACCCATTTATTTTGCAATGTTCTTTTTCTTGCAGGAAACTGAACCAAATCCCAAGTCTTTTTATTTACCAAGGAATCCATTTCCTCTTTCATTCCTTTCTCCCACTTATTTTTAGTGTCTACCTGTATTTCCTCTTCATAACATTCTGGTTCACCAGAATTAGTCAACAATAAATAATACAATGAAGGAGAGTATCTTCAGGGGGTCTACTTAACCTGGTAGATCTTCTAACAACACTTGTAGGAGTTTGAGGTACCTGGTTCTCCTGTTGTTGTACATTGTCATTTTCTATTACCTTTGGAATTTATTTTTCAGTGATCTCATCAAACACATTGTATCCTAGTTTTTCTTCTTCATGTTTCCTTCCCTACAATTGATCTTTATACATGAACTTCTCATTGAATTTGACATATCTAATCCTAATAATTTTTTGATTTTTATAATCTCATAAGTGATAACCAAAATCATTAACACTGTATCCAATAAAGGTACACTTCTTGTATTTTTCTTCAAGCTTTGTTCTATTTTCTTTATCAATATGGAATGCCACCATCCAAAAAACTTGAAGGTCCTATTTTTATTAAGTAAACAAAAGTATCTACAACATCTTCCTAGAACTATAAGGGAAACCTAGCATGAAATCACATACTCCTTGCACGCTCCATGATTGTCATGTTCATCCTTTCTGACACACCATTTTCTTGTGGTGTTCTTGGAACTGTCTTCTCTCTATGAATCCCATGGTGTAACAATAATAATCAAACTACTCATTGCAGTATTCACCTCCATTGTCTGATCTGAGACACTTCAACCTTTTTTCTATCTCATTCTCAACCAAAGCTTTCCATTTCTTATAAGTATCAAAAACATAAGATTTTTGTTGAATGCAATAAACCAAAATGTTTTTAGTTGCATCATTAATAAAAGTAACATAATAATGAGATCCACCAAGAGATTATACATGATTTGGTCCCCATACATATGTATGCATAAGTTCTAACTTTTCATTCTTCTATACCTTTCCAACTCTAAGAAATATGACTCTCTTATGTTTTCCATAAACACAGTGCTCACAGAAATCCAAATCAATTTGTTTAATATACGGCAAAAAAATTCTTTTGTGAAGTATCTGCATCCCCTTCTCACTCATGTGTCCAAGCCTATGATGCCATGGTGTTCTATCCACTCTTGTAGAAGATAAAGAGATATAAGAGTCGGTATTAACAATACATAAATACAATGTACCTACCTTCTCTCCTTTTTCTATCACTAGTGATCCTTTGGTGACCTTCCATGCCTTATCTGTAAATATAGATATACAACCTTCACTTTCCAACTTCCCTATTGAAATTATATTTTTCCTTAGATCTGATATATGTATTAGCTCTTTCAAAAAACATTGGTTTTCATTCTTTTGTTTTATTTGTACCTTACCCATTACAACAATTTTTCATGGTGCATCATCACCCAAATGAACCTGTCTAAAATCACCTTGAGCATAATATATAAAATGTTTCCTATGAGGTGTGGCATGAAATGAAGCCCCTGAATCTAGGATCCATGACTCAAAAATATTATATACAGAAAGAATCAAAGTATCTTGTAACACATCACTTGTTATATCTACTTCCTAATTTTTCTCTTGATGTCCATCTCTTTGTTTCTATGGAGCTCTGCAGTATTTCTTCAAATGTCCTTTATTCCCACAATTCTAGCACTCTATCTTTCCCAATATGGATTTGGACCTGCCCTTCCTAGTATTCCTGTGGTTCCTTGATCCCTTTCCTCTATCCTTTGTTTTCCTTTGTTCTCCACAGTCAATGCATTACCTGATGTTTCACCTATTCTTTTCTGTCACATTTCCTCACTAAGGATAACGCCAACAACATCATCAAATTTTAGAGTGTTTGAACCAGAGACAGAGTTAGTTACATCCATGACCAAACGATTCCAACTTCCTAGCAATGAGCACATGATTATACTTCAGGGATAGTTCTCATAGGTTGCCTCCCATATGTTTTTAAATGAAAATATATCGTCGTCTAGATAATCAAAAAAATCATCCAGAACATAAGGGTCATCCCATTGCAGAGCAGTTCTCTTTTTTCCTTGGTGCCTTCAATATTTATGGAGAAGTTGAAATTATCGGAGCCAAAATTGGTTTACAAAGGGGAAGAAGAAAGGAATTTTCTAAAAAGAAAAAATAATGGAATTGAACTTCTTCAAGAGTATTTACAGGATCCTGCATCAACGCCAGAAGACATATCCAGAATTCAAGTAAGTTCTTTGAAAAATACCTATAAAGAAATTTCCTGGTTATTTGCTTGAATTGTTGGCCAAGACTCTACATAAATCGTTCCTTGATTGGAATTGTATATATTGCATTTCATGGTTCACAAAAATGAAATCTTCGATTAGGTGAATATTATTTCAAATCATATTACTTCACAATTGAAAAATTTCAAGACTGAGAAGAAATTGTGTATGTCATCTTATTTGGAATTTTCTATCATCTGTTTTCATACTTTTAAGGGTTTAAATATTTCCAAAAGGGTAAAAGTAAAGGTGGACCCTATGACCATGTGGTATCAAGATTTGTGGATGCAGAAGGTTGGCCACCATTTATATGAAGTATATAATGATTTTGTGTCTAAATTTAAGAAGTATTTATTTGGAGACGATACTTCTCGACTCTCACTGGAGGCATCATTTTTTCTGAAAGGGAAAGGAATCCTTGAAAGAATGGATGATTACAATATGATCAGGGTTTTTTTATCTAAAAAAAAAAACATTTTAATTCCGTATTGTGTATCTGATAAATTGTTTATTATTGAAATTGATAGAAAATACAGATTCTAGTTTCATGCCTTTTCTAAGAAAAGAAAAAAGAAATATGTTATCACTTAAATTTCGTCCACAAATGGTCACAGTAATCTAGCATCTCCAAACACCTATTCGTTCATTCATGGCCCAAAAAATGTATTTCCAAAGGGTACAAACTATACAACTATTTATAAAATCAACATACGCTCGGAATATAAAGGAACTATGCGCACACGCGCCAGTCGAAAACGTTAAGAAAGTGCACATGCACTCGACGTATGACTATGTACGCAAAAATACATGCACACCTAAGAACGACGCATTTATGCTTCTTGTCAGCCCCTCACCCACTTCTGGCTCAGCTCCCAGGTCGATTTGACCCTCAAATCGGAGCTAAATCTGACTGGGGGGATGGTAAAAAACCTAAGGGTGCCCTAAAGGGCCCCTTGTTCACACTAAAGACTTGTTGGATAATGCCTCAAAGATTTACTATAAAAAAAGGCCATGGGTGCACTATATTTTCAATAATCCCATTGTATTGTTATGATGCATCTATTCTCCTACAAGGAACCTCTTTCCTTCTTGGAGCATACTAGCATCATTTCATTAAGCTAGTCACCTCACCTCTTGAGGAAATAAGATTGGATTTCTTCACCATTTCCTTTCTATTTTTCTATTTGTAAGAAGAGCTCTCACATAGGGGAATCAATAGACCTCCCTTGGAGGAAAAGGGGATCCATAAGTCCCCCTTTTTCCTTTGTGTTTTCCCACTAATATAATCTCTCCATTGGTGGCATGAATTTTGGTCAACTGTTTGATTAATTTTGGTTCTAATTTCCTTATGCATTGTAGTTTTGTTTATGTAGTTGTTATTAGATTAGTTGTTTGTTTAATTCATGTGATTGAGTCATTTGATTCATACACCAACTTCTATCTTGTTCAGCTAACCCAACTAGACATGCAAGTGTCCCTCTTTTTCTCATTCAAGTGACGAAAAGGATACAACATATTGGCGACCATACTGGGGAAGGTATCAATTTCCTCCCTATTTGGGTTTTTTGAGCACTTCTTTCTGAATTATTTACCTTGTAGGGATCATAACCGGCCCATTCATACCTACAAAGAGCTAAATTCGAAGATAGAAGAGGAGAATTTCATTTTAAATTTTCTTCCAGAGCGCATATCAGAACGTGCGTGGGTTTTCCAGCCCATAGGCGCATCTTTCAAGCACGTGCGCCAACAACATTGTTCTTCTCAATGCATGCTACACACAGTGTGCCAACACGTCATTGTTTCTCTGTGCATTGGTGCCACATGCACCTCTATTTACTCTGTGACCCACGCATCTGTCCAGAAATCCAACATTGTAAGGGTTTTTTGTGATATTTTGAAGCCCCCTAGCCTTCTAAATATTGATTCTATTCCATTTGTAATATGCACCACACTTAGATTCCCTCTCCACATGAAGGGTTAGTCAAAACATAGGCACTTAGAAGGTTAAAAACCTTGTTTATCCTCTTTTTGCTTTCATTTTTCCATGTGGATGGCTTGTTTTGACTGTAAAAGTTAAGTTAAGATAATTTTCTATCACATATATAAACACTTGCATTGGGACCATAAATCAAACTTCAATCATTGAGTATGTTATTCTCTCGCACTATAGAGCGATCTTGAGAATCAAAAAAATGATTGAAGGAAGATTTCATCTCCCTTAAAAACAAAATATTTAGGAGAGGACAAATCCCCCCTAGGGATCCTCTTAGTTTCTTTTTCAAACATCTTAAATTTGTAAGGTCCCATACATGCCCACATGTTGCAAAGATAGGATAGTTTTGAAACTGCTTTCTTAGTTTACATCACTAGGGGAGTTTAAAGATTATTGTAACGGGCCCATACATGCCCACATGCTTTGAATATAGGATAGTATTTTGAATCTTTCTTAGATTAAATAACATTAGGGAGTTTAAAGGATTAATTAAGGACCCATATGTCCACATGCTAGTTCTTTAGGGACTTTAAAATTCCGCAAGGTTGTACCAATGGCATCTAGTAAGATAGGTAATCAAGACTTGTAAGGACCACATGAAGTCCACATGATGCAAGGTGACACCTACCTTATTAAAAATTTGGCACATTTTATCAGTTGCTCACACACAAAGTCACTACTCACTCACATAATTTCATCTCGAATTGTGGAGGTTGAAGTAGGTTTCCTGCAAAGGGATTCCAAAATGTCCCACTATTTATTGAAGGAATGATCCACTCCCACTTAATTCAAACCAGATTGGTTCACACCCCCAATCTCTCAAACAACCACATCTAAAATTTTCTAAAAACTCACTAAGTTTTCCTCCAGAGGAGGTGCCAAAATAATTTTTTAGTCTAGGTAGGATCTCAGGGATAGGCATCCAAATAAATCATTGTTATTTGGTTCTCACATATTCAAAACATTAGAAGTTGACAAATAGGGAACTTTAAAAATCCTCCAAGTCAAGTGCTCCTACACCATAAGGCAGGGAGATACCTGTGAAGGGTTGAAGGCCGAGGTTTGGTTGTTCTATACGTCCCCCCTTGAGGCACCCACCTCTTGGAAGGGATCCATCCCGTGACCCATTTCTGAGGCCGAAAATCTAAATGTCGCACTTTGACCAAGGTACCTAGTGGCCAAATTTTAGGATATCTACCCAGGTGGCAATTGTGGGCTGCAATTGCACCTTGATCATATTTTATGTGGCTATTGGGAAATATCTCCAAATCTTTTAGGATATGCACCCTCTACCCCTCATTATAACTGATTATTTCATCCTTCACTAGTTCCTCTTTCGGTGGCTTCTGACCCCACTTTTGAGTACTATTAGAAGGTCCAATGTTATTTGAGAGGAAGGGCATCGCATCTTTTTAGGACACAAGCATTTGTTTTCTTTGTTCTCCCACGTGAACAAAATACACCTAACCACATGTATGCTTCTTTTCAATTGATTTATGTGTGATGCTCTTGTGATTACATACAATTGGGATTATGAAGGTCCAGAATTACATACTATTGTGATGCTCTTGTGACACATTTTCACTTTTCTAGTCGGACATTATAGGAGACCCAAAAAATCCTCGTTGTTCCAGATGCTTGCAAAATCTCCCTCTTATTCTAGGAGGATTGCCTAGTTTTTCCAAACTCACCGGCTCAACCCTCTCACACCCCTATGAGTACTACTCTATTGGGATCAAATTTTCTTGGTTCCACTTTACTTGGATCCACTTCCCAAGGTCATCCATCCACTAGCTCTCATTCACAAGGAGGTGAAGGGTACACTTATTCTCAAGGGAGAAGTACACCCCCACTAAACTCCACTCAAGGGTCAGGTATACCACATGCTCACACCATGGCTGGAACCAATCCTCCAACGCCACTCCAGATGCCATATTTGGCCTCCCTCAACCTATTGGATATGAGAAAACTCATGAATGATCCTATATTGCACGACTCCACATGGCCTGCAATGCCTATCAAACTACCTTCAGACATTCCCAAGTTTGAAGGGAAGGAGAGAGAAGATCCTGCCAACCATGTCATGACCTTACACCTATGGTGCTCTTCAAACAACATCATGGACGACTCCATCTGATTAAGGTTATTTCAGCACACACGCACAGGCCCATTATCCAAGTGGTATGTAGACGAAAAATCAGGGTCCCATGTGACTTTTGAATCATTGGTCAAAAATATTTTGACCTTATTTCAACAACCAATCTGCCATGACAATGGTCTCGAAATGATCTCCAAGTTTAAACAAACCTCAGCCACACATATCATTTACCACATTCACAAATGACGTCGACGACATGGTTTATGCAAAGCAGAAACCACCAAGCAACAATGCCTCGATTGGTTTCTCAGATCACTCATCGCTCTCCTTTCCAAACATGTGGCCTCCACATTCCCCCAAAGTGAAGAGGAATCCATCAGGAAGGATCAGCAATACGACCTCATTTATTCACATTCAGGATACTTATATACAGTACTACCTGATTCCCTGATACTTGTACCATTTAGCCAGGACAAACTTGGGATGTCTCACTTAGCAGATGGATTGATTGGTACCACAACCCATTCACCCAACCACCCCCTATGTACGATACACCCCAATATCCTTCGATATAAGGAGGACCCCCTTATTACCCTCCTCCACCTTATCAGCAACCATACTCTATTGTTTCCCTCCCACCCATGAGTGGACTCGCATCAACACCCATGATGCATTCGGTTGTTCAACCAAGTTCTGGTACCCCCTCTACCTCATCTTACACCCTGAATACTAATGAAAGCACTACGCCTTCCTATGCACCTTATGGGTCATTACCACAAAATAATCTGTATTTTCCATTTCCTGGCCCTCCACAAGGACAACCACACGTCGGGTTTAAATTTGTTCAACCCTCTCCCCTTCAACAATTTCAAAATTTTGAACGACTGAATATGGAAAATATGACCCATCAGTCGAATCATACCAAAAATAAAGGAAAAAAATGAAACAATAATAACCCAGGACTAGCGGGAAACAACCCCCAACATAACCAACCTACCGGGGGAAACCAAAATCAGGGGAACCAGAACCCCCAAGGGGGAAATAACAACAAACTCCAAGGGAATAAAAAAAAATCCTTCAAACGAACTTCCCTTGTGCCCTTTGTGGTGAGCACGGTCATTATACTCACCATTGCCCCTAAATCGTCGACTTCAAATGGATGAAAGATTCCATGAATGTGCCATGTCCTCCAACGCGGCCTCCCCATCTGCAAGCCCGACAATAGTATTTGCAACAACCACCCTCGGTGGTGTTTCAAAACCCTATTCCACATCAAGGTGTGATGAATACCCAACAGGAAATGCACCCTGGCCCACCACAGATGGGACAGTACCAAAACCCTAGGAATCCGGCGGATCGCACTATCCTTTTCACTAGTGAAGAAGAAATTATTCTACAAACGCGCATTCGTCAATACAACACACCCCCTAAATATACTCCCACCACTTTGGAGACAACTCCAGTTACAATTGGACAACCTTTGATGATTCCATGCCCTAACACTGAACCACCCATTTGTATTCCTCGCATCCCATTACGATGGAATGGAAACAACCCTCAGGCTAGGGCGGAACACAATTACAGTTTGGTCGATGACTTGGTGTAATCTCCCGCAACCATGTCAGTCTTGGAGGTCCTCCAAACCTGTCCCACTCAATGAAAGTCATTGCTTTCTTCCTTAGGGGTAGTCGACCCTGATAATACTAGAATCATCACATTTGATCTAGATTGTGGGGAACCTCATCTCCCCACTTTGATAGATTTCCAGATACCAGTCAAAATTTGGAACATCATAGTTCATAGATGCATCATTGATGAAGGTGCATCCACATGCATCATGTTCAAAACAGTATGGAAAAAACTTGGCTCCCCTGAGCTAATACCATCTGCCATCACTTTGAGAGCTTATGATGGACAACCATCTTCTCCTGAAGGGCTCTTTCAAAATGTCCCCATTGAACTCGGGGGAAAAACCATTCTTATTGACATTAAGATTATCGACACCCCACTCAATTACAACATCTTGTTTGGACGTAGATACATGTAGGCTATGAATGTTGTGTCCTCTTTTGTGTTTCAAACGATGATGTTCCCCCACAACGGGAAGATCATCACCATCAACCAAGTTTCACATTACAAACCCAACCCTTCCTCCAACATTGATAACATCCTACCTCTTGTCCACACTAATTTCGATGCCTACCCACTCATCGATATGGGCCCCATAATTTTCAAGGACCCATCCTTGCTAGGGACATACCATGGAGCACCACCGCTCATACATCCCTCAGCACAAGTGTGTGTCATATCTTCCGATGGAATTGAAACTGGAGATACCATCCCTCCCACAGAGGCTTCTCCACCCCTCAAGGTCCCACTAGTGGATGAAAACCTCCCTTAGGAATTACCTAAGAACTTTAAAACACCTCTTACCCCCAATTTCACCCCTCCCCAAGGACAAATCCTAGTTTGGGAGACCATCCCCTAAGCCATCACTCAAATCCCCTTCTTCTACCCCCCACCGGGCATACAATATTTTCAGGTAGCCGCAATGATTACCCTTCCCAACATGGTTCTTTCCATTCTAATATGGTATCTACACCCACCCGTGATGGTCCCTCAACCATCCCTCCCTCCCCAATTAGAGGGAATCCCAATGCAGATCCCCGTACTCACTCCCACTGCACCATCCTCACCCCTAATTACTAGTACCACATCAATGGCTTAGGGCAGATGGAAGAAGAACGATCCCACCACTCCACTTCCTCCCCGAGTTCAACCTCCTTGCACACTATGTGATAAATAAAGACACCCCACAAATAGATGTCCCTCTCTCCCCAAGTTACGCAATCTGATCAAACTTCCTTGAGTGACCACACTACTTGTCACTTCACCAAACACACCTAGTACTACCACCACGTCCCCTACTACAAGTAGCAAAAGGCTGTGAACCAAATTCACATGTGCCATCTGTTCAGAGTATGGCCATTACACCCACCATTGTCGTGCACTACCTTAGTTTCGACAAACGCTAACGACAGTACGCCAAAGATTTTAACAAGAACCCCCTCCATTCATGGCATCAAGTACCCATGTCACTGACATCCATTATATCACAACCTCAGTCAATTAACGAATGAGATTCCATTTCTCTCTTTGTGAATCACTTGACCATTTCATGTACCAGTGTCCTATGATTATTGAATACAAGCATCATCACATGGCCCTTATTCAAAATCCTCCACCCACCCCACTTCTCGAAATTCCAGTGATTCCCCCTACTCCATCTCAAGATATTGTTCATATTATCTCTCCTTAGCCTGAGTCACTTACCACTCCTTCATGGTTCATGGATAGCCTGTATGAGTATTTTCCCCCAAATCCCCCCAATTCTCTGGTTCATTTCCCCCAGGAAATCTTATCACTGGCCACAATTTTTAACCCACAATATCTGGACATTTGGTTTATGTCAAGAATTCCATCGCACCATCATTGTGATACCCCCTCCACATCTTCACCACTTGAAGATAATCACACAGCGACAGTCACCAATGTTACTCCCCTGGATCCCCTATATTCTCGTGAGTTCCACTGCGATGAAGATATCCTCCAGGAACTAACTACACCCGATTTCCCATGGAATGCGCTCCATCATAGAGAACTCTTTCTCTCACTAGAAGCCTTTAACCCTCCTAGTGAAGCCTCCATATGCGCAATCAAAACAAAATATTTCATTCCATATGGGCATATCGACTGGTTCAATAACCCTATCCCAACCCCCGATTCTTTTGAAGAAGGTAACATGGCCAACATTTCCCCCACTGTCAAAATTGATATTTCCATCAAACCTGGAATCGTAGAAGAACTCACCATTGATGCCGCTTGCTCCCCTAAAGACCTCACAACTTACAAAGCTATCTTTCAGGAATACTGGGATATTTTTACCTGGTCATAAATGGAGATGCATGGCCTCGATCCTTCTATCGTCGAACATCGCATCGACACTTGGACAGATAAAACCCCTGTACAAAAAAAGAAACGCCCACTACACCCATCCAGAGCAGTGACTATCAAAGCTGAAATTGAAAAATTACATGCTACAAGGTTCATATACCCCATCGCATACACATCATGGGTCTCCAACCCTGTCCTTGTCAACAACAAATAGGGAACTATGTTCATCTACACTAACTTTGTGATCTCAATCACACATATCCCAAAGATAACTTCCCAATGCCTTTTCTCGACCAAATTATCGATGATTGTGCCGACCACGAGACCTTGTCCTTCATGGAAGGGTTCTCTAGCTATAATCAAATTCAAATTCATCCAACAAATCAGTATAAAACTACATTCACTACCCCATGGGGTACTTTTGCATACAGTTTCATGCCTTTTGGACTCAATAATGTCGATGCGACATTCCAATGAGCCATGACCTACATTTTCCATGATCTCACACACATCATCCTCACTTACTTGGACGACCTCACCTCTCGATCCAAGAAATGAACTCAACATCTATATGAATTACAGATCATCCTTCAACGATGTCAACAATACAATATCTTCTTGAACCCCCTCAAGTGTGTATTTTTCATCACCGCTGGACACATAAAGGAGCTTACATCCTGTCTTCCCCCGAAGGTTATCCTCTCAAAGAACCCATCAATGGGTTGTACTTAATTTTTTTTTACGCCTAAGCGTATTCACCCTACACTAGGAGTTTTTCTTTTTTGTACACATTTGTAGAGTTTCTTCTTTATCTTTAGATATTGTTCATGTTGAGTATTTGGTTTTTTATGTGTGCAGGTGCTCAGTCACCAAAACACAACGCAGCCCCTTCCAATAAAGGTTCGACACTCGCATGTAGTCATTCCCTTTGAATACCAATTGCATCTCCCAGCCACAACATCCGACATTTTCTTGTAGGACCTTCACATTTGGCTCTGTAGTACTATCACCTCCGCTGCATTTTAAGTACTGTCACCCAGTATAATTCTCCCCCACATGAGTTGTCCCATTCATAGTCCCCTTTGGCACTTTGACACTCATGCTGCTTTCACCCCCTAGGGATGGGAGTCCTTATAGTTGTACGCATGTTCGAGAATCAGCGACATACTTCTTCTCCTCATTATGCTAGCCTTCCCAATGAACTCCCAAGATTTCTAATCATGGTTTCAATTGTACTGCATGCCCGCAGTATCATTAACCTTCCATTTCATCCACAATCAGTTTTCCCATCTGCAAATTTCCCTCCATTAATTTATCTCATATAGAAACCCACCCATGGGGCCCCCACCCTCCACCAGTTCTTCATAGAACTTGAGCCCTCACAGGCCAAGCCACCTTGCACTGGGGCACCCATTTTTGTATCTGCACGTTTACCCCAACTGATTTTTTATTCATTCGGTAATTGTACAAAAACTTTATTTTCAGCATTTACATATTTTTTGTTGTCGCCTTTAGCGACCTTCCTTTCTTGAAAAATAAACCCCTATTGCCCTTGGTTGGGGAATTCCTTTACATTATTACTCTTTCTTGACATTGCCCATAAACCCTGAATATCCCACAGTCTAGGTACCATCGATCTCTGATTTTTTCCACTATGTCACGCCTCTGACACAATTTAACTCCATGTCTAGTCATCCCCCTAACGTTAGGTCCAGTTTCATGGTTGTTTCCACCCATACTTCACACATATCCCCAAGCAAGGGAAGTCTTGAGTCTCACCACATCTTGAATTTGTCTATGTTTCTCATCATTTCCTGATCTCATCTCGTGGATTTCTTTAAGCCCTTTGCTTCTTGGAGTCTTGTCTCCCTTTCTGTCGACATCAAAACAGTTCCCAGATGAGTGACAATATCTTGACTCTCATTACCTTTACAATGAGGATTCTCGGACGACACAGGGAAAACCATCATTTCTCTCTGGTGTCATTGACCCCCATAACATTCGACTTCAACACAACCTCATGTTATGGTGGGTCTTACTTGGTGACTATTGCAGTTGTTTTATACTAGACGAAGACCTCTGACAATTGTTGGGCTATCAATGCCTGCGAATCATCGACACTTCTCACAGGTGTCATCGCCTCTTTTCAGAGTATGATTCACCATCAGAATTTTCATCTGCCATGATCAAACCTCCCCAGAGGGCACTGCAGTTATCTACAACAGTGTACAACTTTATTTACTGTCTTACACATTTTGAGTTACATGACACAATCATGGGGCATGTATGCCTCGTTTGTATACAATTTTTATTTTTCAATACCTAGATAAAGGTTTGGGTCTCATAGGTTCCCCTCTCCCTCCAATGGGTCACTCTTGCGATTCCTCTCAACACTCTTTATTACAATGTTACTCTTAGTAGAAGAAACATTTATGTATTTCAGTTATCCATATGCTCCTAACCTCACACATAAGGGGGCATCTGTTATCACTGAAATTTTGTCTGCAAATGGTCATAGTAATCCAGCATCTCCAGACACCTATTCATTCATTCATGGACCAAAAAATGTTCCAAAGGGAACAAACTATACAATTGGTTATAAAATCAACATGCACTCGAAATATAAAGGAAGCGTGCACACACACGCCATTTGAAAACATTAGGAAAGTGCACATGCATTAGACGCACGACTGTGTACGAACAAATATGTGCACACCTGAGAACGATGCATTTATGCTTCTTGTCGACCCCTTACCCACTTCTTGTTGATCTCCCAAGTTGATTTGACCCTCAAATCCAAGCTAAATCCAAGTGGGGGGTTGGTCAAAGACCTAAGGGTGCCCTAAAGGGCCCCTTGTTCACACTAAAGACTGGTTGGATATTTCCTCAAAGATTTACTATAAAAAGAGGCCATAAGTGCACTATATTTTCAAGAATCTCATTGTATTGTTATGTTTCCTCTATTCTCCTAAAAGGAACCTCTTTCCTTCTTGGAGCATACTATCATGATTTCATTAAGTTGTCACCTCACCTCTTGAGGGAATAAGATTGGATTTCTTCACCATTTTCTTTCTAGTTTTCTATTTGTAATAATATCTCTCACATAGGGAACTCAAGATCCATCCCTTGGAAGAATATGGGATCCATAAGTCCCCCTTTTTACTTGGTGTTTTCCCACTAATATAATCTCTCCACTGGTGGGATGAATATTGGTCAATTGTTTGATTAATTTTGGTTCTAATTTTCTTATGCATTGTAGTTTTGTTTCTTTAGTTGTTATTAGCTTAGTTGTTTGTTTATTTCATGTGATTGAGTCATTTGAATCATACATTAACTTCTATCATGTTCATCTAACCCAACTGGACTTGCAAGTGTCCCTCTTTTGCTCATGCAAGTGATGAAAAGGATACAACACAATCCATACCTCTTCCTTGGAAAGTTGGTGAAATTATTCTGATACGAATTTCCAAGATTGATGAATATGCTTCCTATTTTGATCATTCCAACTTGAGATATGCATAATAAATCAAGAGGTTTAACCCCAATCACATTTTTTACAATCATTTGATTTCAGTCAGGCTCATCGATGCCCTCATAAACTAATTTTTATGTAAATAAGAGGATAATGATATCCATGACCCTAATATTCAAGAAGTTGGCATATATTCCGATGATATATAATCTATCATAAGTACCAAATAACATCACAAGGAAATAGGTAATCCTTCAAATAAGAAAAGTGCTTAGTCACCAAATTTTTCTCGAAGAAGTGTTCTACCCAAGATAAGCACTCAGCCTGGTACATCACACAAAGAAAAATACAGAGTAATAATTCAGGGGATGTTGAAGAATTAAACCCTCCTCAGGGGAACTTAGATAACCCCCACAAGTTAAAGATAAAAATAAAAAGAACTAATTCACAGCAAGAGGGAGGAGAAACACATGCACCTGAACATGATTTGTTAATGGATAATATGGACCTGTATGTGGATATCGAGAATATTACCTTTCCACATGAAGAAGAACCTGCTAGAGAATATGTACAATGACCCAGACGGTCAACCCTCGGTCGACGTCTGCTCACAAGATCGTTCTTTATCTCCTTTGAGTCAGATCAACCCTTTCGATTCCTTACTGGAATCTCCTTCCTATCGATCCACATGTCCTTTCGAAAGCTCCCCTGTGCAAACAACACTAGGTGCGAGCTCCACCTTCTTCGTGTGACCACAACGCTATGACCAAAGCCTAATAAAGAAGGTGCTTATCGCAACTCTCCACTTCACAAGTCGAAGGGTTGAACTCTCATTCCCTTATCTCACGAATCCCCGAGACACGAGAGGTCAATGAGGTGTTGACTCCTTTCACTAGGCCACACGTGTCTGCCTCTCTATCACCCGGGCCCACCTTGTGGTTATGCCACTTGTATCTCATGCCCAGCTTCAACACTTAGCAACTTCGCTGCCCAAAATGTTGCCTCCTTTGTATCCCAACACCCGAAGTGCCGAGATCCCGAAATCCGCGATACTCCTTATTGCAACTCGCGACTTCAGGATTTTTGGGACTTCGGATCTCACGACTTCGCGACTTTTCCTTCCGAGCATCTAGAATCTCCAACTACAAAAACCCAAAATTATGATTCACCGAAATGATTGACGGTGTCCTTCCCCTGTACTTATATCGCGTCTCGCATTTTCAGGAATCTCGGGACAAAAGTCTCGACCTACTATCTTCCAAAATGCCAAAATGTTGAATTCTAACTTGTTATTAATGTTGGCCCCACAATGAAAATTCTTGCTCTATCGAGACTTCGAACTTCACGATTTCGCAAATCATAATGCAAGGTTTTCGGTCCTTCAACTCGCGAATCCCCAAAATGAGAATTCACGAGTAATCCAATGGCCCTTGTCGACTTCGATCCTACGGTCTAATTAATCTTGAGCTTGCACTTGAATGATACTTGTCGTAACTTCTCTGCTCCAATGCAAGATCTGGTGGCTCTCAGGACTTCGCGAATTCTCCATGGATAATTTCGACCGTCCAATTCCTCTTTGACAAATCCTATGAAATGAACAAGTCATTCCTTCACAGAACTTGTCCACCTGCAAAACAACCTTGCTACTCCTCCTTCCGACACTTCAAGGCACTATCCCTCTTGAGCCTTTCTTCGAAAACTTTGAAGACTCTATCCCTCTTGAGCTTGCTTGAAAATCCACAAGTACTCTGCGGGTAACTCCTGTGCACACTCCTTGCAACACTTCTTCAAATACGCTTTAATATTTGAACCTCTTCGACTCTGTGCACTCCTTGCAACAACAACCTTTCAACAATTCCCTCAGGTTGTAAGCCCTGAGACTCTACTCGACATGTGCACACCTTGCACGGCTCCTGTTCTTAACTTTCTCTTCCGCGAGAATGAGAACAATGTTATCCCTCCTGAGATTTCAGAGATAAAAACTCTGAACCTGTCAATGCACTCCTTGCGGACACTCCACTGCACTCCTTGCAGGAACTCTTGCTCAGATAGAGAAACAATTGAAACTCATTCCTTACTCTCTCTCTCAGATTTCAAACATTCAACAAGAAATCATTCATACATAGCATAACAGAAAATGCATAATAGAAAAAGTAAAATAACTATAGGCATAGCATTCAACATACATACACAGAAAGCATTAGAACACCATGAGTCTAAAATCAAAGCTTCATATATTAATTTCAGAACTTGTGTACATGGGTTCTTCTGCAGAGCTCTCTGTTTCTTCTCCTCTATGCTCTATGCTCAATTGGCAATTGGTAATGTTAATGTTTCAAATGATACAAGATGAGGGTGTCTATAGTCGGTTTTCCCTCCGCTCCTAAAACTGTCTAATCTGGAATTCAAAGATACTTACTTACATTTACTATACATAAATGCCTCTACCTACTACATATGAGAGAAAATCGCTCAAGGTCTGTTTACAATCTACAAGTACGCCCTTTATTAACTTCTTTATTTAATTTTTGGCACATCCCTCTTCAAAAAAATTTAAACACCTTTGAACATGTGCCAAAATGCATTGGCGCTGCTCGCGCTCGCTTGCTGCTGACGATGCTCCTGCATCATACTCCCTCTCTGGAAAAAAATTCATGGGCTCCTATCCATGAGCTCCCGCATGGTTTGTCCATGCTTCTAGATCTCTACTTCATTTTCCCAGCTGACATCTTCAACTGGATGTCCCTTCCATTTGACCAAGTATTCAAAGTATTCCTTTCTCCTGGTCCTCTTACTAACTCTTTTGTCCAGTATGATTTTCATTTGTGGTTTCTCTGTAACTGGAATTTGTTTAGTCCACTGAACCTCCGATTTTTCATTACCTGCTTCTTCTTCTTCAGCTTTATAAGGGTACAAATATGAGATTTTGAATATCGGAGAGATTCCAATCCCATTGGGTAATTCGATCTCATAAGCATTTGTCCCAAATTTCTTTATGATCTTGCACGGTCCAATTTTCTTCATTTTCAATTTATTATATGTCCCCCTTGGGAACCTTTCCTTTCTCAAGTGTGCAAGGATCAAATCACCAACTTCGAACTAAAGTTTTCTTCTGTGTTGATCTTCTCTTCGCTTATACTCTTGGCTCGAGTTTTCCAATCGCTCCCTAACTTGGTTATGAAGCTCTTTCATCGCTTCTGTGAAATCCTCTGCACTAGAACTCCTAGTCCCAGTCTGTTCTGAATCTCTCAATTCAGAAACTCCTCTTAGTTGCATGCCATAAACAATTTGAAATGGACTCTGCCCCATGCTTCTGTTGATTGAATCATTATATGCAAATTCCGCCTGTGGTAGAATATTGTCCCACTGACTGTGATGTTCTATCACCAAACTCCTCAGCAAGTCTCCCAAAATTCTACTCACGACTTCTGTCTGTCCATTCATCTGAGGATGATAAGATGAACTGAACGATAAGTTTGTTACCATATTTTTCCATAACGTTCTCCAGAAGTGTCCCATGAACTTGGTGTCTCGATCTAAAACTATGCTCCTTGGTAAGCCGTGAAGTCGAATGACTTCTTTGAAAAACATATTCGCAATGTGAGTTGCGTCACTGGTTTTCTGACATGGTATAAAATGTGCCATATTAGAAAATCTATCCACCACAAAAAATATCGAGTTGAACCCTCTTTGTGTTCTCGGCAGCCCCAATATGAAGTCCATGCTTACTGCATCCCACGGCCTCTCGGGTATGGGTAACGGTTGATATAAGCCTTCATTCTACCTCTTTCCTTTTGAATGCTGACAAATTCTACATCTGTCCACGAATCTTTTGACGTCTATTCTCATTCCTGGCCAAAAATATGACTCATTTAAATTTGAGAATGTCTTGTCATGACCAAAATGTCCGGCCAATCTTCCACTGTACTTCTCCTTCAACAAATTCTCCCTCATGGAGCATTTTGGAATACAAAGTTGATTACCCTTAAATAGTAATCTTTCTTGGATCATGTATTTTGTCCATTGACTTATGTCCCTGAGAACTAGATTCTCAGCTGCTTCATATGCCTCTTTGAAGTCTGGATTATCTCTGTACATGTTCCTGAGATCATCAAAACCCAATGTTTTGACTCTGAACTCCTGCAAAATTAAACACTTCCTGCTCAAAGCATCAACAACCTTGTTAGAAATTCCAAAAATATGTTTAATTACAAAAGTAAAATTTTGCATATACTCGACCCATTTAATATGTCTTTGATTCAATTTTTCCTGTTGAGTCACAAATTGCAAAGCATGATTGTCACTGTATAAGACAAATTCCTTAGGGATTAAGTAATGTCTCCATTTCTTCAATGCTTGGATAATTGCATAGAATTCTTTATCATATGTAGAGTACTTCATTTTGGCTTCATTCAGCTTCTCACTGAAGTATGCTATCGGCCTGTCTTCTTGACTCAAGACTGCCCCTATCACAAATCCACTTGCATCACATTTTACCTGAAATGTCTTCTTGAAATCAGGCAACACCAGAATTGGTTGTTTAGTAATCTTCATTTTCAACAAACTGAATCTTTTCTCAGCCTCTTTTGTCCAGTGAAAATATTTATGTCTTTTCTTCACTGTGTCCATCATTGGTGCACTAATTCCACTGAAATTCCTAATGAACTTCCTATAGAAACTATCCAATCCATGAAAGATTCGAAATTCAAATACACTCTTTGGTGATGGACAATTCTTAATCACCTCCACTTTATCTGGATCCATCTTCAAATTATCGACAGAAATAACAAAACCCAAATAAATGAGCTCTGTCTTCATGAATGAGGATTTCTTCATGTTTATCAGCAGCTTCTCTTGCTGTAACCTCTTCATCACTATAGCCAAATGTTTCATATGCTCTCCCTCTGTTTTACTGAAAATCAGTATGTCATCAAGATACACAATGACAAATATTCCGATGAAATCCTTCAGGAATTCATTCATTAATATCATGAAGGTACTTGGTGCATTTGTTAATCCAAATGGCATAGCAAGACATTCATACAACCCTTCATTAGTCTTAAAGGTTGTTTTCCATTCGTCTCCTTCTATCATGCGAATTTGATGATAACCACTTTTCAAATCAATCTTTGAAAAGAATCTTGCTCCACTCAAGAAATCCATCATATCATCCATCCTTGACAATGGAAATTTGTATCTGATGGTAATCTTGTTGATCAATCTTGAGTCTGTACACATCCTCCAGCCTCCATCTTTTTTTGGGCTAAGAACTATCGGAACATCACATGGACTCAAGCTTTTTCTTACCAATACTTTGTCCATCAAATCCTGAACTTGTCTCTTGACCTCTTCATTCTCCTACGGTGACAGAATGTACATTGCTTTGTTTGGTAAACTAGCTCCTACTATGAGATCAATGTGATGAATTATACTTCTAATAGGTGGCAATGAACGAGGTAGTTCGTCCACTACTATATCAGCAAATTCTTCTAGCAAATTCTAGATTTCTTCTGGTAAATCATCCACTCTTGTGCTGGTCAAAACAATTCTAGGTTTCCTAACTAAAATGAATTGTGGATCTTCTTTCTTCTTAACCTCCTTAAGAAGTTCCTTCCCACTCATGAGAAGTACAATGTTGCTTACCTCTGGTTTCACTTCTTTGTCCTTAATCGACAACAACATGTGAGTTCTCCCATTCTTTTCTAGGGTGTATGTTCTCTTCCTCCCATCATGAACCACATTCCTGTCATATTTCCACGGTCTACCCAACAATAGATGACAAACATCCATGGGAATGACATCACACAATACCTTATCGTTATATCCTCCTATTTTAAATTCAACTAAACATTGTTTAGTGACATTTACCTAATGTCCTTTTTGTATCCATGAAACTTTGTATGGAGTTGGATGTTCAATAGTCTCCAGTTCCAACTTTTCTACCATCTCTGTAGAAACAAGATTGTCTGTGCTACCACTATCCACGATGAATTTGCATACCCTGTCTTTGGTCTTGCAAGCAGTCCGAAAAAGACTGTTCCTTTGCACTGGATTCTATGCCTCCTTTTCTGGCATTAAGAGAACCTTCCTCATCACCAGTGATCTTCCGCCTTTGTGCTTCAGCAATGTGAGTCTCACCACCTTCTTTCTTCTTATCCAGACATTCATAAGACTTATGTCCATTATTTCCACATGTGAAGAATTTTATTACTCCACCTCTACCTCTTCCTCGTCCTCTGGCGTGAGGAAAAGTGTTATTATCAACATACTATCCTCTATGTTCAGTATACTTCCCTCTCTGTGAGCTTCCACCTCTCTCAGTTTGTGGTTGAGGTTTCTTCCACTCTTCCTTAGATTTCTGATTCCTATCTTGGACAACTTTTTTTCCTCTGGGCTGACTTCTGCCTCGGCCTCCCTGACATTGCTTTCAACTCAGCTTCTCTTCATCCTTCAGAGCCATATGATAACCATCTTCTACACTCTGAATGATCATCATGCTCATCTCATCCTTAATGTCATATCTCATACCATTCATATACCTAGAAACCTTTTCATCATCACTTTCACGATGACCTGCCCTGATATTTACCTTGTAGAACTCTTCAGTGTACTCCTTCACTGACATCAACTTCTGTCTCAAATTATGCATCCTTCGAAACAGAGTGACTTGATAATCCTTGGGTATGAATTTTTCCTTCATCTTCGTGATCATTCTATCCCAACTCCTGATTTTTTGCTTGCCTTTGTAGCGTCTATCAGCTTGTAGTTTGTCCCACCACAATGATGCATGTCCTTTCAATATTGTGATAGCATGTTTGACCTTCTTTCCTTCCTCAACATCTTCATAGTCAAAATACGTGTCCAAAGCTCTAATTCAGTCTAGAATCTCTTCAACATCCAGGTTTCCCTCATATACTGGAATGTCCATTTTTTCTCTATCACCCATTCTTGCAATAACTCTGAGTAGGCGTTCATTTGCTGCATCCTCTGCTGCAACTTCTTCTCCTTCATGTTCAGATTCATCTTCACTTTCAGAATCACTGAGATCCCCAGCACCGACTACATGCCTCTGCGCTATTTCCATGGCATCTATCTGCCCCATCTTCTTGGAATTTCTCTTTCCTTTGGTGGATTGGGTGTTTGTCTGTCTCTTCTTCTCGGCGGCATGACTGTAAAATTCCTCTTTTCCCTCCTACAGAAAGAAAATAAATCTTTCTGGGCTCTGATACCACAACTGACACAGACGGTCAACCCTTAGTCAACATCCGCTCAGAGGATCGTTCTTTATCTCCTTTGAGTCGGATCGGCCCTTTCGATTCCTTACTAGAATATCCTTCCTATCGATCCATAGGTCCTTTCGGAAGCTCCCCTGTGCAAACAACACTAGGTGAGAGATCCACCTTCTCCGTGCGACCACAACGCTATGACCAAATCCTAATCAAGAAGGCGCTTGTCGTAACTCGCCACTTCGCAAGTCAAAGGGTTGAACTCTCATTCCCTTATCTCATGAATCCCCGAGATGTGATAGGTCAATGGGGTGTTGAATCCTTTCACTAGGCAACACGTGTCCTCCTGTCTATCACCGGGGCCCACCTTGTGGTTCTGCCACATGTCTCTCATGCCCAGCTTCACCACTTCACAACTTTGCTTCCCAAAACGTTGCCTCCTTTGTATCCCAACACCCGAAGTGCTGAGATCCCGAACTCCTCGATACTCCTTATCGCAACTCGCGACTTCGGGGTTTTCGGGACTTCGAATCTCATGACTTCGCGACTTTTCCTTCTGAGTGTCTCAACTCTCCAACTAAAAAAACCCAAAATTCCAATTTGCCGAAATGATTGACGACGTCCTTCCCCCGTACTTATATCACGTCTCGCATTTTCGGGAATCTCAGGACAAAAGTATTGACCTACTATCTTTCGAAATGTCGAAATGCTGAATTCTAAATCATTATTAATGTTGGCCCCACAACGAAACTTCTCACTCTGTTGGGACTTTACACTTCACGATTTTGCGAATCTTGATGCAAGGCTTTCAGTCCTTCAACTCGCGAATCCTCGAAGTGAGAATTCACAAGTAATCCAACGACCCTTGTTGACTTGGATCCTACGGTCCAATTTCTCCTGAGCTTGCACTTGAAGAATACTTGTCGTAACTTCCTTGCTCCTCTGCAAGATCTGGCGACTCTCGGGACTTCGCAAATTCTACACGGAGAATTCCGACTTCCCAATTCCTCTTTGACAAATCCTACGAAATGAACAAGGTATTCCTTCACGGAACTTGTCCACCTGCAAAACAACCTTGCTACGCCTCCTTCCGACACTTCAAGGCACTAGCCCTCTTGAGCCTTTCTTTGACAACTTCGAAGACTCTATCCTTCCTGATCTTGCTTGAAAATCCTCAAGTACTCTGTGGGTAACTCTTGCACGCACTCCTTGTGGCACTTCTTCAAATACACTTTAATATTTGAACCCCTTTGACTCTGTGCACTCCTTGCAGCAACATCCTTTCAACAATTCCCTCAGGTTGTAATCCCTAAGACTCTACTCGGCATGCGCACACCTTGCACGGCTCTTGTGCTTAACTTGCACTTCCGCGAGAATGAGATCAATGTTATTCCTCCCGAGCTTTCAGAGATAAAAAATCTGAACCCGTCAACACACTCCTTGTGGATGCTCCACTGCACTCCTTGCAGGAACTCTTGCTCAGATAGAGAAACAATTGAAACTCATTCCTTACTCTCTCTCTCAGATTTCAAACATTCAACAAGAAATCAATCATACATAGAATACCAGCAAATGCATAATAGAAAGAGTAAAATAACTATAAGCATAGCATTCAACATACATACACAGAAAGCATTAGAACACCATGAGTCTAAAATCAAAGCTTCATATATTAATTTTAGAACTTCTGTACATGGGTTCTTCTGCAGAGCTCTCTGTTTCTTCTCCTCTATGCTCTATTCTCAATTGACAATTGGTAATGTTAATGTTTCAAATGATACAAGATGAGGGTGTCTATAGTCGGGTTTCCCTCCCGATTTTCCCTCCACTCCTAAAACTATCTAATATGGAATTCAAAGCTACTTACTTACATTTATTATACATAAATTCCTCTACCTACTACAGATGAGAGCAAATTGCTCAAGGTCTGTTTACAATCTACAAGTACGCCCTTTCTTAACTGCTTTATTTAAGTTTTGGCGCATCCCTCTTCAAAACAATTTAAACACCTTTGAACATGTGTCAAAATGCGTTGGCGCTGCTCGCGCTCACTTGCTGTTGACAATGCTCCTGCATCATACAACATATTTCTACACTTGTGGTCTGGGATGAGATATTTTCTTATGAAAAGAATTTTGTTGTACAAAATTCTTTTTTTGACATAGATTCTAAGAAATTCGTCTTTGAAAGAACCATGAATAGTAAAAGTGGAAAGTTGTGGTCTACCATTGGTACACGGAACATGTTAGCTTCTAGATTTTTGTCCATTCACAAAGTTACAGGGGATGCACTATATTTTTCAATTCCCAATATGGAGGAAGAAAATTCTTGGTTGAAAGAGAAAAATAAGGAATTGGAAGCAACTCTCATGCCTCCACCTATTTTGGCTTCCCCCATGGACATGATTTGGCCCGAGAGAAATTTTCAAAAAACCTCAGAGTGAAGTGTTAGAGTAAAAGTAACTTCAATATTAATTATTGCCACTCGACATTTTTTCAAGGAAAACATAAAGAAAAGAATGTGTTTGATTTTATAGTTATGGGGTTTAGCAAAAATATTTGCCTCTAGAGGCCTCAAAATTTAGATCACTAGAGAATATTTGAATACAAATCTGAAAAATTATGAAGGTTTTTATACAGATGGAGTTGTGATGTTTTTAGTGAAGGTTTTGGTAATGACGAAGTAGATGAGAAAGAAAGAATATTTACCTTCCACGAGCCGAATCGAGCAACTAAAGGCATGATGGATTGAAAAGATCAATGTATTGAAGGGATCGCCAACTCAATTGATTGATTTGTCAAGAAGGAATATGGAAGAATACTCAACAATAATTAATTTATATATAGTTGGTACCACTATTGAAGTATCAGACCCTAATCTTATCTGAAATTGAATGCTCATTACTCGACAACAATTCGAAGAGAAAATTGAAGAATTAAATAAGGCATTAGCTGAAAATTTTGATATTATGATGGAATTCACACATGATGATATTGACAACTATCTTGTTGAGTATACTGATATAAATTAAGATATAGAGAATACTTTGCAAAATGTATCTATTGATCATAGAGGAATCGAAAATGAGTTGTTTAATATTAAAGTAAAACAAGAAGTGATTGTTTCCCCGTTAAATAATTACATTCAAGAATGGTTAAACAACTCAATTGCCAAGATTTATGACATACCAACAGAAGAAGTTACAACAAGAAATCTAACCGCAACAATCAAGGGTACAAAAGAAACAACAACAAGAAAATGAAAGGAGAGAGATTCCATCATAGTAAGTCTATGTTGATCACATATTTCTTCCCTTATCAATGTTTTCATCCAATTATTCTTCTTTAACTAGAAAAGTATAACCGAATCTTGATAAACTTCTTATTTGTCTTCTTTCCATATTCTATTGTTTGAGATCCTCCCATACTGCTATTTATATTTTATACTTTCTTGCACAAGTTTTCTTTATGTTCTTCGAGAGCCCCAATCCCAGTCTATTGGAAAAATGCTTGAATTTCATGCATTGTAAATACATTATTATTTTTGAGAAATCCCAGATAACCAATTAGGGATCAATTTTGATTGTATTTTATAACTCTAAGTTTTGAGTATAAAATATTTGAAATTGATCTATCATAATATTCTTTTGAGATCCATAATTATTACTCTCTAAAAGTTATCTCATGCAAACAAACCATCTTCTTTTATTTTGAATGTGATCATAATCTCTATTTCTGTTATGATGGATGTGATGAAATTTTTATTTTCTGTAAGGTGTGATGTTTCAAATTCTTGGTCCACTTCTCAAGAATTCTCTTTTATAAATATATTTTTACTTTTGAGCACTTTATTTTTTCTTGAGCATTACAGATTGGACTATATTATGTGATATGGCTCTATATTATTCTTGATTTGAATTACAAATAAAAATTATAATCCAAAGAGGAGTACCACCTCTTTAAAAAAAGCAGGAGGATTCATATCCTCGTGAGGTTGTCATTTTGGTCCTTGACGAATTCAAGCGTCAACATTTTTGGCAACCATATTGAAGAACAAACTTGAAGATGTAAAGCTGGTTTTAGATCACAAACTCATATGAATTTGCCTTAGGCTAACCAGCCCTATTTAGAAATTGGATTGAATAACCAACGAAGTACTATGCACCATTTACAAAATCTTGCAATAACAACAACTAGAACTAGAGAAGAACTAGAAAGGTCATGGGAAACACTAGTTCAAGAAGAAGAAAGAGAAATTCTCTGAAGAAAAAGAAGAGACAAAATACAATACCAGAGAAACAAAATATGATCTCGAAGAGAACAATATCAAGGAATAAATTGAAGATGGATGAGTAAAAAGGACCAATTACCAGAAGCAAGAGCAAGCAGTTGTGCCTCTCAGAAGTTGAAAAACATCCTTTTGAAGAAAAGGAGGAAACCTTCAGACATGGTTGATAGAGAAAACCCAATAGAATAAATACATCAAGAAAGATGAGAAGAAGGGTGAGAGAAAAGGTACATAAATCTAAGAAGGGTAACATAATCCCCTCTTGACCTTTGAAGAGAACAACATGAGCTCCTAGTTCTTCCTAAAATTACTTTGAAGAATTTTTCTGAAGATGGAAATATTGATGCTAAAAGACTTGTTGAATTTTTTTTTGGATGTTTTTGATTTCCATCTTATCGAACATGATGATTTGATGGTAAGGTTATTTCTCCAAACTTTGTCGGGCCAAGATTATGAATGGTACACATCATTACCCAAAAGATCAATTGGCTCATTTGATGATCTTGGAATGATTTTCTTAAATATGTTTTCTCCTCCAATCATGTATCATAATCTTCTTACCAAATTCACCCAAATATGTTTAAAGAAAAATGAGAGGATAAGATATTTCAATTTAAGATTCAACAAAACATTGAGTAAAATCCATGAAGAAAAGAGGCCTAATGATCCAATAATACTTGGTTGCTATAAAAATGCATTGTCGTACAATGTGAAGTTAGCCATTAGAGATTCTCAAATTGAGACTTTAGATGAAGCAATAAGAAAAGCTACAGATATGGAGGAAATCATGATTGAAACATGCATTGATCCTAACATTATCCTTGGAAGAGTGCAAAGGCATATGGATAGTTTGAATATTGTTGATCAAGGAGCATATAGTTTGAAGAAGAATGAAGATAAAAATCCATTACCTGGTGAAACTCAAGTAGTCGATGGAGGATTCTTTAAAGGAATTATCTCGGATGTAAGAACAAATCAAGTTGTATCTCTGGAGATAAAGAAAAGAATGGAGATTGATCAGATGAACAAAACCATTAGACAAATGTAGAATGAAATAACAAGGCTAAGAAGGAATGATAGTTTCATGCCTAATCTAAGGATGTCGGTTCCAGAGAAAAGAAGGAACCCTGCCCAAGAACAAAGAACAAGGTTTGAAAATGTCGATAACCAACAAAGATAGAGGGTTCCTAGAAAGACAACTCTGAACGCAGTAATACTTGATGAATCATACAATGAGCAAATGGTTGAGCAAAAAACTGATTATATGCTAGAAGAAATTTTTGAATCTATACAAATAGATCGATGCGAGACATCCATGTACATATTTGAGGAAGATGAAGATGATCTTATCTCGCAAGAAATTGTTTTCCAAATACAGGCATGTGTAAATAAGTCCAAGAATAAAGAGAATTTTGAAAAAGAAAAGGAACAAAATAAGGAGAAAGAGAGTGATAAAAGTAAAGTGACTAGTATAGAAGTTAAAAAGGAAGAAAATACACTCAACCCCCTTTATATGATATACAATGTTGTTGACGATCTATGCAAGTTAAGAATTACTCTTCCTTTTACAAAAGTAGTAAAAATTCCCCAAGAGAGGGAAAAAATCCTAAAATTGTTGGATGGGCCATCTTGGAGAATTGAAACAATTATTGCAAACCCGAAACAAATTCAACATACATCAGTGGTAAAAGTATGAGGTAAAGTTCCACCTTTCTACATTTCAATAGAGAATCATGATGTTTTTCTCCATAATTGTCTGGTAGATTTGGGTGCGATAAACAAGATCATTCCTTTAGAAGTGATGGAGGCACTTGGCATGAGATATAGAAAATATTATGAAAAAGGTGAGAGAACCTATGTAATTGATTCTAGGAAGGTACCAACCTATGGAGAAATTAAGTATTTGTATGCCTCGATTACCGTCGCTGTCCATATCATTAGAGTTTTCAATATTGTGGTGGTGGATCTTCCTCCAACATACAGAGTTATACTTGGAAGAGACTGGTCTTCCATGATTGGTAGCTATATAATGAATGATGTAAGTAGTATGATTTTTCCTAACAAATATGGAGTGATGATCAAGGTTCATCGCGAACCCACGAGATCATTTTCTTTCAAAAAGAAGGATAATGAATTGATGGAAGATTATATAGATGTTGGTATTGGGAATTATGTCATCCTCGATATAGAGAAAACAAAGGACATTAAGAGGGAAGATAATTATTTTTTCGAATATTGGAGAATGTCGTTCGATGGAGCTTTTTTAAGTTCAAGAAGGGGAGTTGGAATTTTACTCAAAATCCCTAAGAAGGTCATATACCCACATGCCATTAGACTTGAGTTCCCTTGTACAAATAATGAAGTAGAGTATGAAGCCATAATTCAAGGGATGATCTTGGCGATGGAGATGAATATTGAACATTTGATTGTTACCAGGGACTCGGAGTTGATAATAAATCATATCACTCAGAATTATAATATTAAAAAGGAAAGGACCGAGTTATATTTCAAAAGAGTGATGAATTAAGGGAGGCCTTTAGTTCCTTCAATGTATATTTTATTCCAAGGGATAAAAATAAAAAATCATATTATTTAGCGTTGGTCGCTTCATTTTCAAATCCAGATGACATCCAAAGTGAGACATATTTTCAAGTAAAAAACGTTTTTTGACCCTCAGTGCCAGATAACCAAGATTATCTCCAAGTCTTTGAGAATGATGAAGACTTAAAATATTTTTTGGAAAATGAAAATAACATTGAAGATAATGAAATTTCCATTGTTCCAAATAATTGTGTCCAATCTGAGTCTCTTTTCACAAGAGAGGATCATACAAAAAGTCTTAAGGAAGAAGTATCAGTCCAGAAAGTAAAAGAAATGAATAAAATCAATATTGGAATTGATAGTTCCCCAAAGTACATAAATATGGGAGCTGATTGTACATCTGAAGAACTTGATCAATATATCACCCTTTTCAAAGTATATTTCGATGTTTTTTCTTGGAGTTATGATGACCTGAAATCCTATGATAAATCAATATTTCAACATATAATCCCATTAAGAGAAGGAAATAATCCCTTTAAGAATAAAATAAGAATGATGAATCCTAAGTTGAAACCATTGGTGAAGATTGAATTAGAGAAATTGAGGAAATTTGGAATCATATACCCCATCAAACATTCTGTCTGGATTTCAAACCCAGTGGTTGTGAGGAAAAAGACTGAAGAAATTTAGATGTGTATGGATTTTAGATATCTCAATAAAGTAAGCATTTAAGACAATTATCCCCTACCTAACATGAAATTTCTTCTTCAACAAGTTACTGGGTCTTCTTGTATGTCCATGTTAGATGGATTTTCTGGATACAATCAATTTTTAGTTACAGAGGAAGACATCCCTAAGACGACTTTAATAACATTGTGGGATACGTATGCTTATGATCAGTTTCCATTTGGTTTGAAAAATGCTAGAGCTACCTTCCAAAGGGATATGGATCATGCGTTTGAAGGATTGATAGGAAAATTTATGGTGGATTACCAAGATGATCTAACAGTCCATTCAAAGGAGAGAAACGAACATATCTGTCATCTAAGGTGTTGTTCCCAAGTTTATACTTAAGGCTTCAAAGTATAATGTCAAGTGTTATAACCCTAAATTGCACCACACATGCTTACCTGGCATTAGGCCAACTCATATCCCTTCCTTGCCAAAGCCATGTGGAATAAACTCTTGAAAATCCTCTTAAATCAAGTAAAACACGCCCTAAACTACTAATGCACGCGTTGGAACGTTGGCAGGCCTACTACTGCACGCGTTGGAATGCTGGCTGGCCTACTACAGCCCGCGTTTACCTAACAAAGCACAAAAACAGGAAAGTTGTCGATGGGACAAAAATCTATAGGTCAGTTAACTGAAACTCCCAGCCATGCATGGCCGAGAGTTCATCCAAAACCCTAGCTCCTTCTAGCCTATAAAAGAAGGGGTGGGGGTACTATTTGGGGAAGGAAAAAAGATAGCAAAGAAACTCTACACAATTGCCAAATCCATTTGTCCCAACCCTTTAGCCTTTCCTCAAGCTTAAGGAGAATTAAAGCAAAGTAGTTGGAGGACAAAGAAGAGGAGGAGCCCAGGATCAGGATCGAGGAATGGTGGCCGGTCTCTATCATTATTGTAAGTTGATTCA
>SNQJ01S0040041.1:178705-205171 GCA_010110895.2 Picea sitchensis
CAACTACTAAAGGAGCAACAACTATATGCCAAACCATCCAAATGTTTCTTTGGAGTAAAGGTGGTAGAGTATTTGGGTCATATTGTATCTCATGAAGGTGTCAAGGTAGACCCTAACAAGATTAAGGCCATGATGGACTGGTTGATTCCCAAAACATTGAAGAATATTAGAGGATTTTTGGGTTTGATAGGTTACTATCGCAAGTTTGTTCGGCACTATGGAAGAATAGAAACACCTTTAACAACACTAACTAAGAAGGATGGATTTTCATGGACTCTAGAGGCAACTAAATATTTTGAACAAATTAAAGAGGTGATGTGAAAATCGCTTGTCTTGACCACTCCAGACTTCACAAAAACCTTTATTATGTAATGTGATGCCTTTGGAAATGGAATTTGAAAGTCAACCACTCAAAGGAAAAGACTTACACAAACCCATTTATGAGAAGGAAATGATGGAAATACTACATGCATTGAAGAAATGGCGCCCTTACCTAATAGGTAGGAACTTCAACTTCAAAATAGATCATGATAGTCTTAAATACTTCTTGGAACAAAGACTATCTTCAAAAGAACATCAAAAATGGGTAACCAAGATATTGGGTTATGATTTTGAAATCGTCTATAAAAAGGGGAAGAAAAATGTTGTGGCAGATGCACTCTCAAGAAAGGATGAAGATGTTGAGGCCTTTCTCTGTGTTATCTCAATCATCCAACCCAATTGGATAATAGAAGCAAGGCATGAATGGAAGAATGACGAAAAAGTGTGGACTCTCATTCAAAGGTTGCAACAGGATTCTGGTGCATCAAATACATTTACATGGAAAAATGATTCACTATGGTACAAAGATCGCTTATATTTATGTAAGAACTCCCAACTCAAAAAAAGGTACTATTGGAATTGCACACCTCTCCAGTAGGAGGGCACTCGAGATTTTTGAAAACCTGCCATTTTTTGAAAACCTACCATAGAGTCAAGAAGGATTTTTTTGGAGATGGCCTTAAAAATGATGTTCAAAGGTTTGTGGCAGAATGTTTGGTTTGCCAACAAAATAAGGTGGAAACAATTAAGACCCTAGGTCTTTTAAAACCATTAGCCATCCCAAGTCAGTGATGGGAGGAGGTTTCCATGGATTTCATCACAGGGTGACCGAAGTTTGAAGGAAAGAGTGTCATCATTGTGATTGTTGATAGACTGACCAAGTATGCACACTTTTGTGCACTCTCTCATCCCTTCAAAGCTAGTACAGTTTCCAGGGCATTCATGGAGACAGTTCAAAATCTACATGGAAACCCAAATATTATTGTAAGTGACAGAGATCCCATATTCACTGGACATTTTTGGATAGAATTATTTTCTTGTTTAGGTACTCAATTGGCTCATAGCTCATCCTATCATCCTCAATCTAATGGACAAACCGAGATAGTGAACAAATTTCTGGAAGGATACCTTCATTTCTTTGTCTCTAATAAACAAACACAATGGTTCAAATAGTTACCCTTGGCATAATGGTGGTATAACACTTCCTTTCATACTGCAACAAAAATGACACCATTTATGGCACTCTATGGATACCACCCTCCTTCCATCACTTTCTCTCTAAAATAAAAATCTAAGGTTCAAGTAGTGGAATATCACATCGAGCATCAACATGAAGTTCTCCAAATCTTAAAGGACAACCTAACCAGGGCACATAATCGCATGAAACAACAAGCAGATCAACATCGTAGTGAAAGAAGTTTTAAAGTAGGCGATTGGGTGTTTTTAAGACTACAACCATACAAACAGATGTCCCTCAAGAAAGCCAAGAAGGATAATAAATTATTACCAAAGTACTATGGCCCTTATAAGGTGTTGCAAAAGATTGGTACTATTGCATACAAATTGGAGTTGCCTGCATCATCATGAGTACACCCAGTTTTCCATGTTTCATGCTTAAACAAGGTTATATGTGACAAGATCCTAGTTCAAACTATATTGTCAGAACTTGACGAGGAAGGAAAAATCATATTGGAGCCTGAAACCATCACTGACACAAGAATTTGCCAACTGGGGAATAGATCCATTTCATAGTATCTCATTAAATGGAGGAAACTACCGGCTGAAGATTCCACTTGGGAATATGAGTCTTTTATAAAGAAACATCCAGAGTTACTCAAGCGTTGCAGACAACACTTGTCTCAATGGGAGGGGCATGTTAAGCCCTAATATTGTCTCATTACCCATTAATTGGGGCATATTAGAATAGTAATGTTATTTTATTTATGTCGTCTTTATTCCATTAGTTGTAATTATACATCCTAGTCTCCTATATATACCAAGGAGACATTTTCATTTGGAATCATCTTGTACTTGAACATTTATGTGGGGTAAAAGGAGGTTTCCCCCTCAAAGAGGCCTATTATCTGAAATTCTCTCTTTTTCAAGGCGTTGAGTACTTATTCAGAGGTTTTTCTATGATTTATTGATATTTGGTTCTTAACATGTTTTAGAAAAATATCCATGTTTCAACATAAGGCAAGTGTTTGAAAGATGTAGATTGTATGGGGTTTCTCTAAATCCAAAGAAATGTTTGTTTGTTGTAGTTGAAGGGAATTTATTGGGGAATATTGTCTAAAATGAAGGAATTTATATTGATCCAGAAAGGGTCAGGGATATCAATGAACTCAATCCTCCATCTTCTAAGAAAGGAGTGCAATCATTTTTTGGAAAGATAAATTTAGTGTAGAGGTTTGTTCCCGATTATGTGAGCATAGTAAAACCGATTAATCTATTGTTAAAGAATTACCAATAGTTTTAATGGAATTCAAATGCATAGGAGGCATTTAATAACATCAAAATGGAAATTCCTACAGCACCAGTGCTCATCAGTTCATATTTTCAAAGAGACTTTATCATGTATTATTTTTCTACAGAAAGTTTCATGGAATCATTCCTTACCCAAAGAAATGTTAAAGATGAATATTTACAAATCAACTTTATGATTAAGACCCTCCATTAATATGGATTAATATATTCAGATTTGGAAAAGCAAGCATTGTCTCTCATGAAACCAGTAGCACATTTTAGGACATATATTTTAAATTCTCATGTCATAGTGTATTTTTCATCCTCTCCGGTAAAGATGATTTTGAACCAACAACTAAGAGAAGAGAAATGGGTGAATTGGTTAGAAAAAATTCAAGAGCATGACATCGAAATAAAGCCTTTGAAATAAGTCAAAGGGAAAGGATTTTGCAAACTCATTGCGGATAGTGATGCCCTGAATGGAGTGATTTTGGTTTCAATTGGAAATCATATATCTAGCTCGGAGTGGTACAAAGATATTGTATTCTATTTAAAATCTAGTCAGTTTCCCATCAGCATGACTCCAAAGGAAAGAAGAGATTTAAATATTAATTCAATTCAATATGTGTCGATTACTGAAATATTGTTCAAGAGAAACTATGATGGCATATTATTGAGATGTGTAGATGAAAGGTAGGCCAAGGGACTGATATAAGAGTTTCATGAAGGCATATGTGGAGGAATTTTTTTGTCTACAACTACAACACATAAAATAATAAGAGCCAAATATTATTGGCCATCAATTTTCAAGGATTCACATACGATGGTGAGAAGATTCCTACCTTGTCAAAAACTCTTAGGAAAGATGAAGAGGTTTGCAATGCCTTTTCAACCCATATTAGTAGAACAACCACTCACACAATGGGGTCTGGATGTCATTAGGACAATAAATCCAAAATCAAGTAAGGGGAACATGCATATTCTCACTGCTACAGACTATTTCACGAAATGGAAGGAAGAAACAACATTGAAAAAGGTCGATTCTGAGTAATTTATTAAATTACTCAAAGATAATATCTTGTCAATATTTGTTGTTCCATGGAAACGTATTACAGACAATGGCTCAATTTTCATTGGATCAAAGTTCACAAAACGTTTCAGAGAATTTGGCATTGTGATGGGAAAATCATAAAATTACTATCCACAAGGGAATGTCCTTGCCGAGACTACAAATACGACATTGATTCAAATCTTGAAGAACACTTTTGACCGAAATCAGAAAAATATGGAACTTAAAGTTGACATACGCTTTGTGGGAAATAAAAAGCATGTCAAAGGATAGCATTGGGATGTCTCCTTACATGTTGGTTTATGGCAAGGAAGTGAAGATTTCAATAAGCCTTGAATTGAATGCTTTGAATTATTTTGTCAACCTAGAGGACATTGAAGATACTCCCCCTTTGCAGATGAGATTGAATCAATTTTTGAAATTAGAAGAAGAAAGAAGTGAGGCTTTGAAGAAAATATCACAGAGGCATCAGAATGTTAAGAAATATTTCGATCAAAGTGAAACAATCAAGAACTTTCAAAAGGGAGAATTGGTGTTTTTTGGAACAAAGTGAAAGAGAACCCGTCAATGCATATGAAGTTCAGAGCACTCTCAATTGTTCCTTACCTCATTGAGAAAATCATGGGTTTCAACTCATACATGATGAAATATATGAAGGGAAATATGTTGATGTTTCCTGTCAACGAGAAAGATTTGAAAAGTTTCTTCACTTGAAATACTCTCTTTTCTTTGTACATAGTTTTTTGTTTTTATTTTGTACATCCTCACTATTTTTTTCTTAAATTCCCAAAGGATAAAACATATGGTCGTGAGATTCTAGATTCTTGACAACTCATAGGGGGTTATCATCCCATAGTTGGAGTCATTTGTTAAGTCCCATTTGTTATTCCCCTTTCTTTCTATCTTACCTTTTCATTTCTTCCCTTTTTTTTTTCCCCTTCTATAAAATTATTTCTCGAATCTTCCATATCCCCTTTTTCGTTTATTTTGTTGAATCAAGATTACCATACTTAGTCATTTTCTCCATATTTGTGGGTTGGTGGACTTGCAGAATCTCAGACTTGTATTATGTTCCCTTTACCCATATATGAGTCTGCTTCAACACTTAGTTTATTTTTGTATCGCGGACTCACATGTTATGATTTCACTCCTCTCATAGCCCGCTTGGTGTGTCTCAACACTTATCCATTTCATCTAATCATAATTTCATAATTTTAGACTTTCATACTCACAAACTTGTCCTTCCATTCTAATCGCTCACTCCAACTCTCCTCCGTCACATGTCCCTTCTTTCACTTTTATCGAGTCACATTCAATACCATATTTATGGACTCAACTACTAAATTCATTTATGAAATGGTCATTAATTAATGGTGTTTATATCAAGGAAAAATACATTTATTTCGAGTTAATTCTTTCTTTGAAAGAAATCTAACTTAAAATAATTTTACTATGAAAATTAATATTACAATAAAATCTCGCCAACTCAACGAATCTAGTCATGAGAAAACAATAGTTATGTGGATATACCTTGAACCTCTTCACTAGAGAAGACCAAAACTATCATTGTTCTAGGTCATATTAGTACTATTCAAATTTGTTGGGTAAAGAAAACAACGAGGTGTGGAATTCAGGGATATTTCTCATAGGTTTCATCCCAGAGGATTTTGAATGCATATATATCATTGCTTGGTGAATCGACAAATTCATCCATATAAGAAGGGTCATCCCATAGTAGAGAAGTTCTCCTATTTCCTTGGCACCTTCAATATTTAGGGAGATGTTGAAATTTCCGGAGCCAAACCTGGTTTACAAAGGGGAAGAAGTGTTATAGTGAAAAATTCCACACTTATTCATTTCTGCCATGGCCTAACCCTTTCCCAATCCTTGTTAGAATTTTCCCTAAAGCTACTCTAAAAAATAATTTAAAAATCATGCCCCGAGAGAATATTTGTGGGTATTCCTAGTGCAATGCATGGACATCCACAACATTCCTCACTGTAACTCATGGATGCCCTCATTTTTTGTGAAAAATAAAATAATATTGTGTTTTCAGGCAGGTTTTTCGATTGGGCTCGTTTCCCAATTACCCTTTCCCGTACACAATGAAATTCAAATCCCAAAACCTCTTTGGGAATATATAAAACAACCATGTAGGGATAATGAGAACAACACAAGTACCTTGGTGCAAATTTATTCTACCAACATCTAGCAAGCCTCATTTCCCTATATTCTCTTAGCAACATCCCCTTTAGTTTGAAACTCCTTTTCTGGAGATTCTTTATCATTTTATGTGGCTATAGGGTGTCTCCTTATCCCTATATTAGTCATTGAGATAATATAATATTGGTTGATTTGATTCTTGATGATTTTCGGAGGAACCCAGATAGTTGACTTCAAGATGGCGCCTAAGGTTGGATAAGGTTGTAACTTGCCTTTTCCACTTGTTGATAATAAAACAGTTTGTTTTCCCCCAAATTTTGTCTTCAGTGTATGTTTATATTTATTCTTACTTTGAATATGAAATATAACATGCACATGATTTTGATTTCATAAATACTTTTGTCACATCCCTATTTTTGTGTCTATCTTGTAGGCTGATTCCAGAAAACGATCGAGAGCTCTTCAATGAATTGGAGCAAGGATCGACATCAAATAAGAGAAAAAGGTGCACCTTATTTTATCCTCTCTATCCCTACTTTCTCCTAATTTAAGTAGTTATTTACTTTAGTTTTTGTGTTCTTGTCACTAAGGAGAGATTTTTATCTCTTTAACATAGTCTTCCTCTGTTGTGATCATGACCAAAGATCACAAGGGAAAAATCCCTTAATAAAGAAGACATGAATTTTCTAAAATGAAAAAATAATGGAATCGAACTTCTCCAATAGTATTTACAGGTTCCTACATCAATTCCAGAAGACATATACAATATTCAAGTAAGTTCTTTGAAAAATCCCTACAAAGAAATTACTTAGCTATTTGCTCGAATTATTGGCCAAGATTCTACATAAATCATTCCTCGATTGTCATTGTATATATTTAATTTCATGATCCATGAAAATGCCATCTTCAACTAGGAAAATATTATTTCAAATGATATTACTTCACAGCTAAAAAACTTAAAGATTGAGAATAAATTTTATATGTCATCTTATTTTGTATTTTCTATCACCTATTGTCATACTTTTAAGGGTTTAAATATTGCTATAAGGGTAAAAGTAAAGGTGGACCCTGTGACCATGTGGTATCAAGCTTTGTGGAGGCAGAAGGTTGGCCACCATTTATATGAATTATATAATGATTTTGTATCTAAATTTACGAAGATATTATTTAGAGAAGATACTTCTCGAATCTCACTGGAGGCATCCTCTTTTTTGAAAGGGAAAATAATCCTTGAAAGAATGGATGATTAAAATATCATCAAGGTTTTTTGTTCTAACGAAAAACCAATTTTCCTTCCATATTATGTATCTAATAAACTGTTAATATTGAAATGTCTAGAAAATATAGATTCTGGTTTCACACCTTTTCTGAGAAAAGAAAAAAGAAATTCATACCTCTTCCTTGGAAAGTTGGTGAAATTATTCTCAGAGCAATTTCCAATATCAACGAATATGATTCTTATTTACACCATTCCATACTGATATATGCAGAAGAAATCAAGGGGTTTGAACCCAATCATCTTTTTTACAATCATTTGATTTCAAGAAGGCGCATGCCTCCACTCATAAACTCATTTGTAAGAAGAGAAGAGGAGAATGATATCCATGACCCTAATATTCAAGAAGCTAACAAATATTCTGGAAATATAGAAACTATCATAATTACCACATAACATCACAAGGAAAGAGGTAATCCTTCAAATGAGAAAAGTGCTCTTTCACCAGTTGTTTCTTGAATAATTTTTCTGCCCAAGATAAAACCTCATCCCGGGAAATCACAACAAAGAAAAATACAGAGTAATATATTGGGGGATGATAAAGAAAGAAACTCTCCTCATGGGAAATTAGAGAACCCCCACAAGTTAAATATTAAAAGAAAAAGAACTAATTCAAAACAAGAGGGAGGAGAAAAACATTCACATGAACATGATTTGTTACTCGATAATATGGACCTAGATGTGGATATCAAGAATATCACCTTTGCAGACGAAGAAGAGCCTGCTAGAGAAGATGTACAAAATCTTTCTACACTTGTGGTCCATGATGAGATATTTTCTAATGAAGAGACTTTTGATGTAAAATATTCCTCATTTGACAGAGATTCTAATAAATTGGTATTTGAAAGAACCACGAAGAGTAAAAGTAGAAAGTTGTGGTCTACATTGATACATGGAACATGTTACCTTCTAGATTGTCGTCCATTCACAAAGTTACAGGGGATGCACTAGATTTTTCAATTTCCAATATGGAGGAAGAAAATAATTGGTTGAAAGAGAAAATTAAGGAATTGGAAGTAATTGTCATGCCTCAACCTATTATGGCTTCCCTCATGGCCATGATTCGGCCCGACATACATTTTCAAGAAATCCCAGAGTCAAGTGCTAGAGTTAAAGGAATTTCAAGCTTAATTATTGCCACTCAAGATTTTGTTGAGGAAAACATAAAGAAAAGAATGTATTTGATTTTAGAAAAAATCTTTTCCTCTATAGGCCTCAGAATTTAGAAAACCAAATAATATTTGAATACAAATATGAAAAATGATGAAGGTTTTTATACAAATGGATTTGTGATGTTTGTAATGAAGGTTTCGTCAATCACAGAATATATGATAAAGAAATAATATTTACCTTCCACGAGCCACATCAAGAAACTAAAGCCTTGCTAGATTGAAAAAAAACAATTTATTTAAGGGAATGTCAACTCAATTGACTTATTTTTCACGAAGGAAGACGAAATAACACTCAACAATTCTTAATTTAGATATCATCAGTACCACTATTGAAGTCCTAGACCATAAGTTTATCTCAAATTCAATGCTCATGACTCGACAACAATTCGAAGAGAAAATTGAAGAATCAAAAAAGACATGAGCTGAAAAGTTTGATAATATGATTGAGGTCACACATGATGATATTGACAATTGGATTGTTGAGTATACCAATAGAAATGAAGATATTGAGAACACTTTGAAAAATTTATCTATTGATCATAGAGGAATAAAAAATGATTTGTTTAATATTAAAGTAAAACAATAAGTGACCATTTCCCCGTTAAAGAATTATATTCAAGAATGGTTAAACAACTCAATTTCCAAGATTTCTGAAATACCAACATAAGTAGTTACAACTGGAAATCTAACCACAACAAGAAAGGGTACAAAAGAAACAACAACAAGAAAATGAAGTCAGAGATATTCCATCATAGTGAGTCTTTGTTGATCACATATTTCTTCCCTTATCAGTTTTTCATCCAATTATTCTTCTTCTTTAACTAGAAAAGCATAATCAAATCCTGATAAATTTCGTATTTGTCTTCTTTCTAGATTCTATTGTTCGACATATTCCCATGCTCCTATTTCTATTTCATACTTTCTTGTACATGTTTTATTTATGGTCTATGGGAGCCCCAATCCCAGTCCATTGGAGAAATACTTGAATTTCATGGACTATAATAGACATTATTATTTTTGAGAAATCCCAGAGAAGTAATTCAGGATCAATTTTGACTATATTTTATAACTCTGAGTTTTGAGTATAAAGTATTTGAAATTGATCTATCATAATATTATTTTAAGCTCCATAAGTATTACTCTCTAAAAGTTCTCTCATGCGAACAAACCATCTTCTTTTATTTTTAATGTGATCAGAATCTTTATTTTTGCTATGATGGATGTGAAGACATTTTTATTTAATGTAAAGTGTGATGTTTGAGATTCCCGATCCACTTCTCAGGAATTCTCTTTTATAAATATATTTTTATTTTTCAACACTTTATTTTTTCTTGAACATTAAATATTGGACTATATTATTTGATATGGCCCTATATTATTCTTGATTTGAGTTACAAAGAAATATCATAGCCAAATAGGAGTACCACCTCTTTAAAAATGTAGAAGGATTCATATCCTCGTGAGGTTGTCATTTCGGTCCTTGATGGATTCAATCGTCAACATGATTATAAGTGTTCTGATATTTTGATAGAGCATATTGGAGATATTGATATTCAAACTGAAGAAGAAATTATCAATATTGATCAACAAATTCTACAACGTTCAGAAGAAAGGCTATGTACATTCCATAAATTTGTTCATAAAAGCATTGATTTACCAATTATACAAGAAGGGGTTTTAGCTTATCATATAATGCTTGAAAGTTCAAATTCTCTTTTTGAAAATAAACATACCAATCCCACAAATTTATCATAACATGCTTGAAATTCCATCACCAAACCATAGTAAAAATGATGAGGTAAAGAATGAAGAATTTCTTGAAAATTTCACTGACAATAATTATTCTAGAGATCTTTTTCATTTCCTTGTCTCTAATTATTTTTACTCCATATATCTTGATTTATTCTTATATTTTGATGTGCATGAAACTTTATCTATTTTATCTAACAATGTTCCTTCGAAATCCAATTATTTTTCGAGTGTTGGTGATTTGACTATTAAACACAAAGTTAGTGAATTGGGATTTGTAATATCACCCGATGATTTTCCATTTCAATCATCCATAGGGAAAAGAGGTACATTGAAAAATGTTTATATTTGACCAATTTTTTAAGGAATCAATACACCCATTCTTGTTGAAGTTGAAGATTATTTTATTCATAAGAACCATTTTCTTAATTGTGTCAATTGTGTGGATGATAATCAAATATTTGATAAATCATTCTCAATAACTTTCGATCACCACCAATATATATCTGTTGATTCACCTATGATCATTGGTTATTTGAGTAAAAACATTACACTTCAGGTTGATTCGTTGATTATGTCAAATTTTCTCGATTTTACTCCACGCACGAAAATAAAAAAAAATCTTTCACTAAACCATGCTAATGCCAGTATTTTGATTTTTCAAATTGATTTTCATAATTTTTAGGACATGATTGCATAATGGTTAGAAGACTCTTATCTCAAGAGTTTTCCAAATAATGGTAATATTATGTTTTCCTTGTTTGTGAAGGGAGATCAATGTGGTAAGCATGATGCATAGTTTTTTATCTGTTATTTCCACACATGTCATTTCTCATCACTGATTAGTATTTTTATTGGTTTTCTTGGATTGGAATTTCTTCTATGGTTGCATTGGAAATACGATTTGACTTAATATTTTGATCTTTGAAGTAGTTTAGAGTAGGTTTAGGAGTAGATTACTTTTGTTCTATTTTTCACTTTTTCTTTTTGAATAATGCATTTATCAAGAAACATTGATATCAAACGCACAATGCGAGCCATAATCAAAATATAGTGAGGAAAGTTTATTTTAAATTCATTTCTCTCTTTTTTATTCATACATTTGTTCATAATGTTTTTGGTTAAGCATTTCTTTTCAAAACTCATTAATTATGAAATGTTGAATGCCATCATTTTCAAACATGAATATTTTAAAAGAGAGTAAAAGGATAAGGAAATATTTTTTTAAATTCAAATTATTTTCCCTTGACACAAAATTTTATGAATATGGCTTACCACCACACATAACTGCACATATTTTAATTAAGGATTTTTCTTGTTCTTTTTATTANACATCTCATGCATTTTTTAATAGAATTTTTCTATATATCACTATCTTAAGGAAAGAACCTACCTATATACAAAAGCTTTTAAATGATGTAATTCAGATTTGTTATCAAAATTTAGTTCTTCCTTTTGATTTATGACTTTAATTCATACGGAGATGTTAGTTTGTTCAAAATTTATTTTGACTTTGTTTATACTTATGCTTTTGTACTTTCAGTTTCTTTTACTCTTGCTTTTGGAAATTTTCTTGGAGTTTGAAAGAGTTTGTAAATAAATAATGTCATTTGGTTTTCATTACTGGGCATATTTTTATATCTCTTTCAGACAGATCTAAAGTTCTGCATTAAGGGAATATTTTTAAGGGAATGCATGGTTTTTTGAAATCTATTACCATGATACAACAATTACTTGGTTTTGAAATATCTGATTTTGAACTATCAATAGAAGAATCAAGTAGAAATTTTCAATTATGATCTAGAGATGATATATTTTTTCAAAAACAATGAAAGCAAGTTTACTTTTAAAGGAATCTATTTTAAGAGGCCAAGGGAATTTGATGATTCTAGTAATCATTTGACCTTTTACGCCATCTTGTCTCTTAAGGAGACTTCAGAATTTATCTCCCATTTACTAAACAATCTCAATCGTGAATATCAATAATTACCCATATTTTTAGCTTCTCTTTATTCTGATTTCCTGGGACAAGAGAACTTAGGTAAAATGGGTTTAAGATACATCTCGATCGAGGATATATATTTATACTATCAATAGTGGCTCCATCTGTGATATAAAAGATTCCAAATCATTATTCAAATACATTGTAAATCTACATGTAAATATTTCAGAATCTTCATATCATTCAATTCCTTTAATAGGAAGGTGCTTAGTTATGAATCTATAACTAGTGTGATGGGACCCAAGCATATAATTTGGGTTAAAAGGTATCCATGTCAAGGATATGGACACCTTTTTGTTGTAGTGGTCATGTCTGTGGCATTGGGGTCATCCTTATATACTAGTTACTCATTTGGTGACCTGGTAATTCTTAGAATTGATTCTTGGTAAAGTTATTGTTAAATCATTTTCTTATTCTTCAAAGATATTTGGAAGATAGTGGAAATATTTTTACATTTTTGACAATTTTTTAAAAGTTCAAATTGTATCTATATAAACCATTATGGATAAAGAAGAAATCATGGTTTTAGAAATTAGTAATATAGGAATACATTTATCCTTCATCCTATTTCCTTGTAATCAACCAAATATAATTTCTTAGCCCACTATGTCTCCATTGGTTGGTGTTATAACCCTAAATTGCTCCATACATGCATACTTGGCATTTGGCCCTCTTACTTGCTATTTTTTCCAAGCCATCATTGAGTTGCTCTTCTTAAAAACTCATTTTTTGAAGATGTAAGAACCATGCACCATTACCACACACATACACATGCCTGTTGCACCACTAAATCCCACGTACATACACTAGATGCACCATTACAACCCGCATATACTTGAAAAAGTTGCAAAAATTAAAAAGTTGCAAGGAATTCGCTGAGATTACGGGCTATTGGGTAGTTTCCCAACTAATCCACCACCTATATCCCATAAACCAATAGAATAACCATCCTTTTGTCATATAAAATGAGGTGTTGGGGTCTCATTCCCAAGATAAGAATAATAACAGTGAAACTCTACCCATTTCACATCCCCTCCTTGCCCCAAGCATTTGCAGCCTTGTTGTGAGAATTGCATAAGAATTCCCCATTTTCCCCTTTTTCCTCCATCATAAGCCCATTCCATTTCCAAGAATAAGGTTGAGAGAAGAAACATACGTAGAAGCGCGCTTGGAGCTTGGTGAAGAGGATCTTGGACCAGGTTCGTGGAGTAGTAATTGACCTTGTTGTAAATAATCATTGTGATATCAATAAAAGAAATACTTTTCCTGTCCCGAAATATGATGTCTCAAATGTTTGCATTTGATTTATGTTTTATTCTAACATCTAACCCATATTTTATATATGAATTGCATGTTTGTAGTTTCTTGATTATCTGTTTGTGAATGCAGGTCAGCCTTGGGAGGAGATTTGCAGTCACTGGAGCTATCAAGTGTGAGAGGATCGATGCTGGACACAGAGTAAAAGGTACATTTACTTGATGCTTCTCACTTTGTCTTTCATGTATGTGTCTAGGATATGTTTGGGGTAGTTATAAAAGTAGGAGACTTTTAGATGGTTGTGATCTTCCTACATTGTAAACCCTAGTGTAGCCATAGGGGTTTTTTTCCCGCTAGCAGAACTGGCGACCATACTGGGGAAGCCTCTAGGGTTTTAGGGGATTTTTTTGGGCGTCTGATTGGTTTTATTACTTTTGAGTTTCTTTTTTACTCTGCTGAGTCTTTAAGGGATTCTGGTCACTTGGTGGTACCATACCGATATCTCCCTACCCTGTCAGTCTGCCTCTTTTTTTTTTTTTCAAGAAGTACATAGGTGAACCTGGCCTGTTGTGGGTTAGCACACATAGATACACACCTTGCTTTATAGACAGCCTACGTAAATACGCAGGCTGCTTAAGCATAAATAGCGTACCTGTGTCAAGAAACTATTTTTAAGAAGAGGCAGTCAACCTCTTCCCTGAATGAGGTTTTACTTCTCATGGTTTCTTGATTGAGTCTGGTATCTCTGTTTTTACATTCAAAGCTTGGGTTAGAATTCAGTTTACTTGTTTATTTAGTTTCTTGCGTTTCCTAGGTTTTTTAACTTATTTTTATCTTGAAATTTTAAGGAAAATGAGTTGCATTCATCAGTATTTTGAGGGGACATGAATCGTGTATTCATAAGTTTATTTTAACATCTTTTGTTATTTATTATTTGATTGGAATAAAATATTAAAAAAGAACTTAGTTTGTTAGGTCTCTTTCTTTCTTGGCATTTTCTTTGCATTGTTATTTGAAAAAGAAAAATAATTAGCATAACGTTGTGTTTTCTTCTCATCTTGAAAGAATTTCAAAAGAAAAATAAGAAAGATAATCCTTGTTTTCTAGTGTTCTTATAAGTTTCACTTTTGAAAAGAGTCTTAACAACATCAGTTGCACTACCACACCTTTTGAGTTAATCAATCCATTAAAACAAACGCTAAACCTAAAATTAACTAGAGTTTTATGTTTGTAGGGTCAATCAACTAGTTTAGGGTGAGGGCCTTGAATTAGGTTGGGGAGGAAACTCTTCAAGGCCGTTAAACAAACATTGGAGTCTAAGTTAGGGATTTTTAAAGTTGAGTGATGTGAAAGTTATATGGGACCCCCCTCTAACACATGGGCTAAACATGAGGTCACGTGAGGAAAGGCAGTGGAGATAACCCCTCCAAAGCCAGACTAAACATAGTGGGGAACACATATTGAGGATCTGTCGTAGGATACTAGCGCTCGCATTTTCCTACAGATCTTCGTGGACCTTGAATCCATTTGATATACTCTATTTTCTTCCAGACCACTATATTTCGATAGCATCGATAGGTTTCGGACTTGTTATCCTTCTCATTCTGGTCCACCCGACTGTCGAATGTACCCACTTGGTCACTGTTTGTGAGATGGGAACTTAGTTGCCCATTTTTAGGGACTTACAGGGGTGACTACAGGGGCATACCATGCTACCTAGGGAAGACGTCGAATCACACTTTGCAGAGTATACCCATAGGATGCTTCCATTTTCGAGTTGCACTTGCACCGGTAAGTTTCTCTAGTGTTGGTTGGCCTAACTATTCTTCCTACTAAGTAGTAGTTTGCTTGATTTTCCTTCAGGAATTTTTAGTTTGTGTTATGTGCTCCCTAGTTTTCCATATTGAGTTAGTCGGTCATTATTTGGGTCTCTGACCCAAGGTGGTAGACCTCCCACTCCATCGGTCGTGAGGACTTTTTGGTCTTCCACTTAGAAACGTGGAGACGCCTCTTTATAGGCGTTGTCTTTTATAACACTGGTTTGTCGGAGTTAGTGTGTGATACTTTTACGGACTTGAACGATCCCACAAGGGGAGAAACTATGCATAATATCTTGATGGCTAAAGTTCCCGATGATACCAACCAAGGAACCCCTTCACAAGGGGATTCTTGTGCTTTTCCTTTCTTCGGAAACGTTGGTGTCCCTTTGATGTCCACTTTGTACATTACTGGGTTGAATGTGGGATTACCGGTTTGGTTGGGTACTATTGCAAATGTCCCAAATTCTCTTGACGCTTCTCAGTTAATCACTTTACGTCATGGGAATGACGTTGATGTTCCTTCGTCAACAAAGTATTCCACTCCTCCTTCTCCCATCTCTGGTGAAAGTATAATTACTAGTAACCGGAAGTCTAAACAAAATAGAAAGAGGAAGAATAGGAAGAAGAAATCACCAACCTCTACGAGTCATGTTGGAGATGGGTCCTCAACCTATGCTAGTCATGTTGAAGACCAACACCCATCCTTTGAAATTCATGCTGGGGTCACTCACCTAGCCTCTGCAAGTCATGCTAGAGGGGAAATGCTAGTCACTGTTAGTCATACTAGAGATAGGTTTATATCCTCTACGAGTCATGTTATCAACCCATCACCAACCTCTGCAAGTCATGTTGGGTATGTGAAACTAACCATTTCTAGTCATGATGGGGGAATTGATTCTGTTGAGAAACCTAAATGGATAGGACATAAGCCTAAGTTCCCTTGTAAACTTTGCAAGGGAGACCACCTTACTCATTTATGTCATAGCCTTCCAGAGGTACAAAGATTATGGTCCATGTCTACAAGCTCTTCTGATTCTGAGTCTTATGAGGTTTCATCACATCTTATTCAGTCAGTGGTTAATAAATTGGTCACGCCCATGCAGTCTTCAGTTGATCCCACTCTTCTCTTAGAGAGTGTCGAGTCTACCAATGTGGTCATGTCGATGCAGTATTCAGCTGATCCCACTCCTCTTTTGGGGGCTGATGTGCCTGTAGACCATGTTGTCTCACAGCCTATTCAACAAGTGGTTGAGAAAGTGGTCATGCTGATGCAGTTTTCAGTTGATCCCACTCTTCTCTTGGAGAGTGTTTAGTCTACCAAAGTGGTCACGTCGATGCAATATTCGGTTGATCCCACTCTTTTCTTGGGGAGTGATGTGTCTACCAACTATGTTTTTAGAATTTCCAGTTCAGTACTTTTAGAACAAGGGGGCATTCTGCTCACTTCAAGCACACCCCCTCCAATCCCTAGGATGGTTTCCTTTGATTGGAATGACCTTTTTGAGCCTTGTCTTCCTTCTTATGCACCCTTTCAAATAAGGGTTTAAATTAATTCAATTTTTTTTTATCGATGTACTATGGATGAAGGAGCCTCTGCAAGTATTTTATCCTCCTCGGTTTGGAAATTCTTGGGATCTACCGAGCTTGTGTCTTCTTCGCATGAGCTGTTGGATTTTGACAGAGGTCCTAGTGAATATTTGCGGATTCTTCTTCAGTTTCCTATCTCATTAGGTGGGAAGATTGTCCTTGTGGATGTTATAGTGGTGCAAGGCCCATTAGATTTAAATATGATTCTCGGCCATGATTATGTATATGTTATGAACGTTGTGGTGTCTACGCTTTTTCGGGTGATGAATTTCCCTCATAATGGAGGCATTGTCACTATTGACCAACTAGCATCTGATAATCACCATCCTAATTCGACGTTAGTTCAGGTTGCCCCTTTATATGTTCCTAGTGTTTTCGTAGACTCTACCTCGCCACAGGTTAATTATGTGGAGTCTTATCCTCGGTGTTCAATTTATTTTGAGAAGGAACCTGTGCAATCATGTTTTCCTTCTCGAGACTTGGTCTCGGCAATTGATTCGTTGGTTTATCTAATGGGGGAATGGGATCCCTTGCTTCCCCCTCTTGGTACAAGTGATCTCGTCAAGATTACTTGAGAAAAGTAACCTCTTGGAGTCTTCTTTAAGCCCTTTCCAGACTCTCGAAACATGAAAATATTGTCGAGCGATCTTGTTGTCCTTCATGCTCGCCAAACTAAAATTTGAAGGCACATCTTTCCGGTGGTAGTTTACCCCTTTTTCGGTCTGGATGGTCAATTTTATGAACAAAGGTATACTCTAGGAACTTTGGTTCGCTAGAAGAGTATTCTCCGGTATAATTTTAACCCTTTTTCGGGCCTAAGGGACTAAATTTATGAAAAAGGAACCCACACGGAATCCATAGTTAAGCTCTTTTCAGACTCCTTAAAATTGAAAAGATCATCGAGTGATTGTGTTCCTTCACACTCGTTAAATTGGTACAGAAGAAAATCTACTGGCATGAGTTTACCCCTTTTTTCAGCCTCTAGATTAAGGAGGAAAAAGGTACACCTCGGGAGATTCGTCTCGCAGGGAGAGTTATCCTCAGTAAATTTTATATGTTTTCGGGCTAAGGAAACTAAATCTAGAAAAAGGTTGTGAGTCCATAGTTAAGCTCTTTTTGGACTCCTTAAAATTGAAAAGATTGTTGAGTTATCTTTTCTATGTCACACTCGTTAAAATGGTTTTGAATAGACGTATTTTCAGTGCTAGTTTATCCCTTTTTCGAATCGAATAGACTATTTTCGAAAAAGGTACCCCTTTTGAGTCTTCTTTTACGTTTTTTCAGACTCTCTAAAATGTGAAAAAACTACCGATCTTTCCTTCTTTGGGCTCGTGAAAAATAAATTAAAGGGGGTTTTCATCATGTCTTGTTAATCACATTTGAATATCTGTGTCTTTGGCCTAATGTCGACTCCATGTTTCTCTCAACTGAAACTTTGAAGGATGCCTTATACATAAGCCTTGTAGCACTTTGCCTCTACGACCTGACACCTTGACCCATGGAGAAATTTTCCTCAAGTGTCCTTTTCCTGCACATGTCTCCTTGCTATGAGCATTAGTGTGTTCCTCATGCTTGGAACTAGTATGCTTGCAACACTTGTTCCTCCTTTGTAACGTAGCATTATTTTATTCTTTTTCAAGCTCTTTAATTTTTTTGAAAAAGACAAAAAAATAAAAAATAAAACCCAAAAAGAGGATGGGAAATATATATTCTTTTTTGGCAGCACAATGCGTTGCCCTTGGACAAAGCACATCCTTCAGTTTGCTCGTCAAGATTTGGGATCTAGTATGACCTTAGGAAGTTGTTCTCACTACATAGAGATGTGTCCTCCTTTGTTTGGTTAATCTTCCAAACACATGGAGAGTTTGCGTTGCCTCCTGCATCATGGACTTATGTTAATGTCATGCTGCATGAGTTTGATCATCTTTCATGCTATTGGCCAAGGGAAATTTTACCCATCCTGAGTCATCCTTTCTGCATTTTGTCTCTTGACCTCATGTCTGACCATCCCGAAAGTCCAATTAAGTCCTTGTTCGAAATCAATGAATTTCTTTGCCTGATCACCGAGATCCTCTTATCTGTTCTCGACGAGTCATCGAAGACCTCTGGGTAGTGAAGTCATTCACTCACATTACACTCCTACCCATGTATTGAAGATATTGAAGTTGTTTCTCGAGCTCTGAAGGCCTCGTATCCAGCCATCAGGTGTTAATTCCTTCTTGAATATGGATACTATACATGTATATCTTTGATTTTGGGATGTAGATCCACTATGTATTGCTCACGGATACACTTTGTATAGTTATATGAAATCGATATGTAGTGTATTTGATTCACAACCATGATTTGTTTCATCCCGAGCATGGATATGCCTGCCTCAGAGAGACAATTGTTATTTTTGCAGATGGCACCTCCCGAACTCTGGTCCCGGGCTCACTCGCTTCGTACATTGGTGAAGATTTTGTAATGTATTTCATCCATCAAATGCTATTCTGACCTCACAAATTAGGGGGTATCTGTTATAACCCTAAATTTCTCCATACATGCATACCTGGCATTTGGTCCTCTTACTTGCTATTTTTTCCAAGCCATCATTGAGTTGCTCTTCTTAAAAACTCGTTTTTTGAAGATGTACGCACCCTGCACCATTACTGCCTGCGTACACATGCCTGTTGCACCAACACATCCCACGTACGTATGCTGGATGCACCATTACAGCCCGCATATACTTGCAAAAGTTGCAAAAATTAAAAAGTTGTAAGGAATTTGTTGAGATTATAGGCTATTGGGTAGTTTCCCAACTAATCCACCGCCTATAGCCCGTCACCGAACCAAATAACCATTCTTTTATCATATCAAAGGATGTGTTGGGGTCTCATTCCCAAGCTAAGCATAAGAATAGTGAAACTCTTCCCGTTTCACATCCCCTCCTTGCCCCAAGCATTTGCAGCCTTGTTGTGAGAATTGCATCAGAAATCCCCATTTTTCCCTTTTTCCTCCATCATAAGCCCATTCCATTTCCAAGAAGAAGTTTGAGAGGAGAAAGATATGCAGAGGTGCACTTGGATCTTGGTGAAGAGGAGCCCAAACCAAGTTCATGGAGCAGTAACCGACCTTGTTGTAAGTAATCATTGTGATATCAATAAAAGAAATACTTTTCATGTCCCAAAATATGATGTGTCAAATGTTTGCATTTGATTTATGTTTTATTCTAACATCTAACCCATAGTTTATATATGAAATGCACGTTTGTAGTTTCATGTTTATCTGTTTATGAATGCAGGCCAGCCTTGGGAGGAGATTTGCACTCATCGGAGCTATCAAGTGCAAGAGGATCGACACTGGACACAGAGTAAAAGGTACAGTTAACTGATCATTCTCACATTGTTTTTCATGTATGAGTCTGGGATACGTTTGGGGTAGTTAGAAAAGTAGGAGACTTTTAGACAGTTTTGATCTGCCTACATTGTAAACCCTGGTGTATCCATAGGGTTTTTTTTCCCGCTAGAAGTTGGGCCCCAATAACTCATGTTAATTGCTCAAAATTTAAAGGGTCCCCATTTTAATTTTGTAAATACTATTCTCAGTTGTTGATTGATCTAGTCTTGTCTTATTGAAAAATATGATAGGATAGCTCGATTTCTTTGGTGATTGTTTTTTTCACGTGATTCTTCGGGCCTATCTTTTATAATATTGAAACCTGGTGATTTTTACTATTCGAGTCTCCTGAATTTCCTCGTATGTATTAGGAGCTGACCTGAAATAATTTAATTCATCAAGTTGCCTTTAATCTACAAGGATTTTATTATCAAGATGATTTGAAAATTTAAAACAATTTGATTCCATCTTATTTATATTTGACTCACTTTACATCTTAGAAGATTGTATATCAAATTTTATAGGTAATTACATCATTTTTAATTTAAGCTAAAAAATCAATTTTTTACTGACCATTTATTTTGATATTTTCTTTGTTTTGTTTAGAAACAAATCTGATCATTCTTTCACAACTATGGAAACAAATTAAATTATGTTTTATTATACTTCAAATAAACTTTTGATATTATTTTGATTCATATTTCAAACACATAGGTACATTAATTTGAGTATGAATCAAAATTTTATTTTAATAAAAGAACTTTGAAATATGAATATTTTATTTCAAACCTAATTAAATTATTTTTTCATAAGTTGTTTTGTCATTATTAACACTACAAGTTTATTTAAGGTTATTATATATATCTATATCTATATATATATTAAAAGGAAACAACCTTATTATGGTGCATAAAGAGCTAATGAACAAATTTATCACTTTTTATTTTAAAAGTTGGTAAGTTTGACACTTGTTAGAAAAATAAAGGAAATCAATTTAAGTTTGTTTTATGTTAGTGTATTTTCGTTTCATTTGGATGTATTGAAGAATGACTAATTCATTTTAAAACTTAAAATGAGAAAATCACGAAAATGAGTTACGTTTTGCAGTTCAAAACAAATCGCTTTAAATAATCATTTAGTTACTCCACCAAATCTGCCACATAAAGTTGCAAATCCTAGAATTAAATTAAATCCCTAAAGAAGGTTTAATGACGAGTCACAAATGGAAGTTATCTGATCAGGTTTAGAAGATATTGTTGCTCTATGCAAACAATATCTCCAAAATGGTTTTAATTATTTCCACATCAACAAATTGTGAGAAAGAAAGGAAAATAAAAGCTATTGAAGCCTGTATGGTTACCCAGTTATTAGGAGTCAATGTTATTGCGTCGAAAGACGCACACCTATTGACAATGGGCACAATTAATGATCTTTTAATTCTAAATTCTAAGCTGATGGCTAAGCATTGAAGATGCTGGCATATTCTTAGTCGTCCTCCAAAATCAATACTTCAGATTTATTGTTCATAACTTCCTTGCATTTATGAAGGCATCTGTTAACATGTTTATTTTTTTACATATACCTAATCACATTATAAATTTACTGTAGAAATACATAATTGCCACGTTCAAATGATTAAGGAGGATTAAAATATATGCAGGCCACGTTTATATCATTAAAAAATACTCTGCACACGTTTCATTTTGGTGTCACTCATTCATTTTTTATATCTGAAAGGTCATTTGATGCCACGACCTGCACGGACGTTTAATATTCACCTGTCATTATCCAGAACGCACTCAAATCATACCATACCTTCGACACACATGGGGTAATTTTTGTTGTGCTCTGTATTGGAGTCTGCTCAATCGACTCTTGTTCTGTATAGAACCCTTTCAACGTTCTCCAACCGCGAGTCAGCTCTGCTAGTTATTACCTCTGATATGAAGAATGAGACAAGATCCAAATTGTCATGAGCATATTTCATTTGATTTGTAAATATTCGAGGATTTTAGCATTTTTATATTTCATTTGATTTGTAAATATTCGAGGATTTTAGCATTTTTACACGTCTGATTGGCGTGAAAATATTTTCTATAGTTATCAATTTCAGTTTGATGTTTTCTTTTATTCACAATTTTCTTTATTTAGAGTAGCTACAGAATCATATATTATATAGCCACTCTTAAAATATTTACTTTATTGATTTGTTTTAATTTATGTTTCACGGGTGTCAATTGTTAGTTAAGAATTTTATCATGGCATGATCCTTTTATCTAATACGTCAAGGAAAATCGATCCAAATATAGCACCATTTTTATGGAACAATGCAGTGGACTTGTTGGATGCATTTCAAGATTGATCCCAAAATTGGAGAAGATGCCAAATCGACTCCTTCATCTCATTCACATGTCAGATTAAATTCAAGACCCTCCATCATTGCAAGGAAATGAATTTAAAACTCTAGTCAGCGGGTCCTCATGGAAAGAGTTGCATAATATAAATCTCCACCAATCAACTCACGAGGGAAACGGGATTGTATTGGATAAAATCATGCATCCAATCATGAATTTCTCCAAATATGTAGAGAGGAAAAAAGATTTCATACATCCACAAAGATTCTAAGATCTGATTTTGTATCTACATATATGTAACTTGTTTAAACATTTATGAATTTGAAACTCGTGCCAGAACAGAGAGATAGTTTTGAGGAGTCGATTGTAATCAAATGAAAAAGAATATCGTAAATCAAGGATATGGGTTTTGTGTGTAACGATTCCATTTAGGTCCTATATGAACATGTTCCTAAAAAATGGAAAGATCTAAGAGATATGTACGATTTTCTAAAGAGGATTTTCTCATAAATCCTGTAGCAGGTGAATTCCAAATTCTTCATCAATCTGTAGAGTTTTTCCAGACAAAGAGAGGATTTGGCACATGGTTTTGAAGAAGAATGTTCGAGCATGGATTAGTGATCATAAAATCAAGGATACCCTAAACCCAGTGAAAAAAGAGTCATGATCAACGTCCAAGTCAACGTGGCAATCACACCAACATATCTCGAGTTCATGGTAGCACATACAACACAAGATCTCATTGAAGATTGATCCTTGGATCTTATGGAACTAATTGTCAGTATTTTTATGGAGGAGATGAATACTAGAAATCATGTTTCTCTAGGAAAATTTTGTTTTCAAAGTCAAAAATTGTCTTAGAGATCCATAGGTTTTGGATCTAGAAGAGATCATTGTAATGTATAAATACATGATCTTGAGAGCCTATGGGGGCCGAGGCGACTTGATGAGATCAATTCCTTCTTCCAAAATTTTCCTCCCCTTTCTATTTTCCCAACCTCTTTTTCCATTTATTTTCCCTCTTCTATATCTACCCTCATTTCCCATTTTATTTTATCCCTCTCTTTTCCCTTTCTATTTACTATAATTAGTCGTTTTTCAAAAAATGGCGGGTTGGTGGACTAGCAGATCTTCATCTCCATCCATACTCCCATATCATGAATCTGACCGACCATCATTTTATTCTATACTTAATTGTTTCTACAGTCGCGGGTTCAAGGGTTCAAGCTTTCATATTCCAAGTTCCACAATATCCATTTTTCACCCAAAGATATGCGATCTACATTATGATTTTCAGACTTGTCATGGGTGTCGAGATCCTTAATATTTCATTTTTATTGTATCCAAGTCCGACCGAATGCTTCCAACACTTAGCCTATTTTCTATCATTTGCAACAGTGCGGGTTCCCGAGTTGGAGGGTTCACAAAAGTTCCCAAATCCTAATTTCTCTCATCCATCCCTGCCACCTTCGTGATTTTCCCAATACGAATTTAGTATGGTTTAATGATAATAACTTATCATGCAGGTTCTGTAAAGATCATCATTAATAAGTGAAGGGCTTGAGGATATTTCTCATTAAACCGTATTAAAGAACGATTTGTCAAAGATTATATTAGTGTTATCCCTCTCAAGCTCTCATTGAAAATATTATCTGGATTAAACGAACACTCTCATCAACTTAAAGCCACACTAGCTCAACAATAGTTATGCGGTGATACTCTGAATATTTTTGGGCATGAGGACCAGAAATTTCAGTGGTCTAGAGCGTATTCCTACTATTCATCCCCTTCTGCTTAGAAGGAAGTGATATAGACATCCGGAATTTCTCATGCAAGGTGTGTCCCTGAGGTTTTTGATTGCAAGGAACTGATTACATGGTGTATTGAGAAATACATACCGAGTTAGCGAATTATTCAAATTCAATACCATTCTCCCATCTCTCTTTCACTAAGTGTTTTGTAAGATGTTGAAGCTCCCTGAGACAACACTTACTTTAAAAGGAGAGGATTGCAGGGATTACCTGAAAAATCATGACACCAGACTGGACCTCTTTCCTAAGCTCTTGGAAGATCCTGTCATTGTCCCAGAAGACATTACCAGGCTGTAGGTGAAATCGTAAAAAAAACCCTTTCTAGAAATTGCTTGGTTGTTCACCAGGGTGACAAGCCAAGAAAGTGCTACCATCATTTCCCGCATGATTCTTTATATCTTGTATTTTATAGTCAAAGAGAAATCTATTTTCAATTGGGGAAACCTAATTTCCATTGAAATCTCCTCCCAATTGTCACGGTACAAAAAACACAAGAAATTATTTATGGCTTCTTATTTGGTGTTTGCGATAGCATATTGCCGTCAATTTCCAAAATTGTCTATCTATAAGAGGGTGAACTATGAACTTGATCCAGTTACCTTATGTTACCAAGAGTTGTGGAGAACAAAGCTTCTTTTCATTTATATGAAGTTTTCAATGATTTTGTTTCAGTTTTCAAAGGATTATTGTTTGTAAAATATACCCCCATAATATCCAACCAGGAAAATAAATTCCTAGATAAAAAGAGGACGTTGGAGGAAATGGAAAATCACAATGTTATCAGTAATTTCGGTTCTAAGGAAAATCTCTCCTTTCTTCCATGCCATGTATATGACAAAATGTTTATTACGGAATTCGCAAGACAATATAATTTCTGGTTGCACTTTTTCCATGAGAAACGGAAAAATCAATTCATACCCTTGGCAAAATGGGGACTTTATATTCAGGATTATAAACAAAATCGATGAATTTTCAAACCACTTCCACAACCTGAATCTGAAATATGATGAAAATATAAAGGGGTTTGACCCTAATGAAATTTTTGTGGAACATATATTGGCAGTAGGATTCAACATTTCATTTATTCATATTGTTTTGAGTGAAGCAGAAGACAATAACTTAGGCGCTCCTGCTCACAATGTTGGTAACTTGGAGATAGTACTTAGTACTAATGAATTTTACAAGCAGAAAGGAAAGGGTCCAAGTGAGAAGGGTGCAAAGTCCCCATCTGTCACTCCTAATACAACCACATCTCAGAGCAATGCTCCAATGGCCCACCCAAGAAAGAAAGTTATGTTGGATCATGTTATCATTGATGCCAATGGTTTGATCTATTCATGTGATTGATTGATGTCGAGTGATTGATTGATTGATGATTGATGTAATATAACATATATTGTCCTTGATGAGAATGCATAGATGAAGATGGATCAATGAAGTTTTCATTGATATGATGAAGATTGATCAATAAGTTGTCATTGATATGATGAAGATGGATCAATGAGTTTTCATTGATACATGATGCATAGTTGATGTATATGATGTAGTGGTGGATTTATGCATATATGAATCATTATAGTCTTATCATGATTGATAAGGTGCACAAATGGATGAACTCCAAAGTGGTCCCCTTATGGTAAAATCCCTCACAGGAAGACGCTTTGTGGATTGAGTTATCCTAGAAGAATGGTTGGAGAACCCATGCTTGTATGTGGAATAATGAGATGAATATCAATGAAGTTGTTGGTGAAACTATCCTATATCAATAGTGCTTATCATGCCATTTCTGGTGGTATGTGGAATGTCACATAACTCCTCACAGTTTGAGAGTTATGGCCTTACAAAGTTGGAGGACCCCCATGTGTTGGCTTGAAGCCCCAAATGGTCAAAGAAGTCAAAGTGTCCTAAAAGAAGAAATCATTATTTAAATGATAAAGTAAAGTGACAAAGTCAAGATGGATTATTTAAATAATAAAGAGAAGTGACAAAATCAAGAAAGATTATTTAAAGTATTGGAGAACTTTCTATTTATGAAAAGTGG
>SNQJ01S0040041.1:209027-219336 GCA_010110895.2 Picea sitchensis
ACATCAATGTTGGTATTTCCATCAATTCCAAAGGGGGAGATTGTTGGATCATGTTGTCATTGATGCCAATGGTTTGATTGATTGATGTCATTGATTGATGTCAAGTGATTGATTGACATCAAAAGATTGATTGATTGATGATTGATGTAATATAACATGTATTGTCCTTGATGAGAATGCATATATGAATATGGATCAATGAAGTTGTCATTGATATGATGAATATGGATCAATAAGTTTTCATTGATATGATGAAGATGGATCAATGAGTTGTCATTGATACATGATGCATAGTTGATGTATATGATGCAGTGGTGGATTGATGCATAGATGAATCATTATAGACTTATCATGATTGATAAGGTGCACAAGTGGATGAACTCCAAAGTGGTCCCCTTATAATGAAAGCCCTCATGGGAAGACGCTTTGCGGGTTGAGTTATCCTAGAAGAATGGTTGGAGAACCCATTCTTGTATGTGGAATAATGAGATGAAGATCAATGAAGTTGTTGGTGAAACTATCCTATATGGATAGTGCTTATCATGCCATTTCTGGTGGTATGTGGAATGTCACATAACTCCTCATGGTTTGAGAGTTATGGCCTTACGAAGTTGGAGGACCCCCATGTGTTGGCTTGAAGCCCCAAATGGTCAAAGAAGTCAAAGTGCCCTAAAAGAATAAATCATTATTTAAATGATAAAGTAAAGTGACAAAGTCAAGATGGATTATTTAAATAATAAAGAGAAGTGAAAAAATGAACAAATATTATTTAAAGTATTGGAGAACTTTCTATTTATGAAAAGTGGTTAACCCTAAAATAAGGAAAATAGGTTAAGTGACCTAGAAATGGGTTAAGTGACCTAAAAATGGGTTAAGTGACCTATAGGATGAAAGTATAAATAAGATAGCAATGGTCTCTTGTATATTAATCCTTTTTTTGGATCGATGGAGAGCTTCTTGTGAATATCTTTTGGAGTATTGATGTAGAGCTTCTTGTGAGAGGTTTTTATTAGTGGGAATCTCTTGAGAATGATTGAAGAAGTATTCTGAGGAAGAGAGTCAGAGGAGGATCTCATGGATGCATCAAAGTTTCGGCAATGTCAGAGATCTTGATGACAAAAGTCTCAGAGCTTCAGAAACCCTAGTTTTTGAGGTATACACGGGTTATAATGGGCCTTGGAGCATACACACACAGGTTGTATGAGGATAGGGCACGTACAATTGATGGATAGATGAAGACTTATGTTTGAGTTGGTGCCAAGCTCTTGGATGATGAGGCAGGTTCCAGATCTTCATTATATGGGCTTAGATCTATCACTAAGACACTGGTATGGTTACATTATTGTCTTGATGGATACTATTGTTTGATGTGTTGTGAATTCTTGGGGAATTCTTGGTATGTCTTCTATGATGTGGTTCAGTTTGGTTGATTTGGTTGATGGAGTGAGAAGCACTCTTCTGATTTAGTGGTAACATGATTGTTATGGTATACTAGTTTTTTATACATGATTGAGATAGAATTCATATTGATTCGTTGTGGAGCATGAGCAAGCTATTGGAGAGCTTGGAGATGTTGTGACTGTCTGGTGGTCAGATTGGACAGTCAAAGACAGAAGAGAATGATATATTGATTGGAGAGAATCTAAGTTGATCTTGAAGGACAAACCCTAACAACTCAGAAGGTATATGTAGGTTGGTGTATACATTGGTTGCGTGCATACATGGGATGTAGTGAGCCAAGGCGCGCACACACACTGGCTACACTACTGATAGGTCGCGTACTTGTTGACAGATTGATATCTATTGAGGATTGTTGCCTCATCTTAGTTGGTGCTGAGGGTATAAGCTGAGTCTTGCAATATAGAGCTGGTGCTCTTGTAGAGTTGTACTCTATTCAGTTGTTGTTGATAAACCCCCAGATTGTTGTCCATAATAAAAAGAAAATTGTACATACATCTTGTGTTCTTTGTGTTCCTTATGGTGATGACTTGTTGATGATATATTGTTGATATATGGTCACATCTAACTGGTTATAAATGATAGCAATAGGTAATGAGTAAATGATGAATATTAAGTAAGGTGTTTTGTGTAAGAGGGAAGTTTTGGGAAAAAGAGCCCCACACTCATTCACACCCCCCCCCCTTCTAAGTGTGGTAGGTATGTCCAAAAAGTTACCAACACTAGTTCTAGCGGTGGAGGAGAAAAGAATCCCCCATCAGGTAAAATTGAGAGCTTGCACAAGCTTCCTCTGAGAAAAAAGAGGGAAAATGTTGTGCAAAAGGAAGAAGACCACCACATAGAAAGTGACATCAACAACTTCTCCCTTGAAGACATGGATCTCGATGTAGATATAGATAATATTTTTCCCATAATGGATCAGATAGGGAACATGGCCCATCAGAATTCATCATTGGAAACCATTGAAAATGAGACCTTTAATGAGGAAGAGTCATTTTCTTTTCAGAGTGTTGTTTTTTATAGGGAATCCAAGAAATTGATTATTGAGAAAGGTGATATGAAGAATAAAAAAGGAAAATTTCATTCATAGGTTGACCTAAGAGATATGCATCCTTCCCATATTTCTAATATTCATAGAGCAACCAGGGATGCTCTGGATGAATCCATTGGTGGTCTTGAAGTGGAAAACATGAAATTGAGAGAAAGGATCAAGGAACTGGAAGACGCCTTAATGCCTCTTCAACTTATTTCCAGTCCTTTAAAAATATTCCGACCCACCACACCTATTGCTAAATTAAAAGGATCCGCAAGCCTACTTACATCAACCAAGAGCTATGTGTAAAGAAGTATTAACAAAATAATGGCATTGATTACAGAGGCATGGGAAACTTCGAAAAACATTTCTTCTTTTGGATCGAGGGTGCATTCCTTCCATGAGTATTTGAAAGTTGACCTGAAAAATGAATAAGGTTTTTACCTTGATTTTGTACTACCATTTGGAAATAGATTCTCCAAACATGAAAGAACTAAGGAGAAGAGAGGAGGATCTTCCCTCCCCAAGCCAGATAAAACAGTTGAACGTGTGTTGGAAAGAAAAGATAAAAAACTTTAATAATATTGTCCAAGCGTGCAACCAAGCTATATCAAAGAGGGAAGAATTATTCAATAGGCTCATGGAGATAGACTTAGATAGGAGTACTAATGAAGTACAAGAACCAAAACTAATTCTCAACTCGATATTCCTCACAAAGCAACAGTTTGAAGAAAAATTTGAGATTGTTTAAGGGTTGTCAGTTGAAAATTTATATGGTATACTTGAATATGATGAGGACGACATAGACAACTGGCTAGTGGACTACTCTGTGAAAAATCAGGACATTGAAGAATAATTACATGGCATTTCCCTTGATCTAATAGATTTGGAGGGAACTCTGTTCAACATCAAAATCTGACATGAAATCAATGTGGCACCAATGAAAAGTTATATTGAATAATGGTTCAAGAAAGCTATCGAAAAATTGACTAATGAGGGGAAATAAATAGTTGAGACGGTTCCTATAACTGTTAATGAAGACAATAAAAGGACTCCAACAATCAAGTGAAGAATAGAGAGACCATCATAGTAAGTTTATGTTGATCACATCTCTCTTTCTTTTTCATGTCCTTCATCCAGTTACTCCGCTTCTTTGAATAGAAAGGTTTAACTGAAGAATGATAAATTCTCTTTTCTTCTTACCAGGTCTTGCTCATTCTTTTACCTCTGACCATCTTCCTTCTACAAGCTTCACTCTTTTGTATATTTTCTTTATGGTCCGCGGGAACCCCAATCCCATTCTTTAAGACAAATGCATTTTAAATTTCAAAGAATATGTAACAAACTATATATTTTTTAGAAATTTCAAGAGAGCTATTTCAGGATCAGTTTTGACTGTTCTTTGTAACTCTGATTTTTTAGTATAAAGTATTTGAGATTGATCTATCATTACATTTATTTCAGTTTCCCATGTGTCCACTCTGTTAAATTTCTCTTATGCATGTGGATCATCTTCTTTTTATTTTTATGTGATCATAAATATTTATTTTAAACTATGATGGATGTGAGGAAAAAAAAATTATTTTCTTGAAATGTGTGAATGTGTGTGATTCCTAGTCCATTCTCAGGAAGTTTATTTTAAAAAGAAAACAAAACATTTTTTGTTGATATTTCTTACAATATTTATATTTCTTTGACTACCACGACAAACTTCTATCAAGTCCCATATTCTAAATATCTAGAATTTGAAGAAAATTTTAAAGTAAAGAGGAGTGCCACCTATATAAAAATGAAGGGGGATTTACATCCTCATGAGGTTGTTGTTTTAGTACTAATGAATTCAAGCGTCAAGATTTTTGGCGACCATACTGGGGACTGAATTGAAATTTGGAACCTGATATAGCATTTTTGAAAATATATGACTTTTCCCCAGGCTAATCAACCCCACTTGGAATCTGGTAATAACAACATCTGATACCTGAGAAGAGTTAGAAAGGTCCTGGCAAATATTTTTCCAAGAAGAAGAAATAGAAATCCTCCGGAGACAGAGGAGAAGACTGAAGAGACCAAAGGTTAGCTAGAGTATCACAAGAACAAGGTCAGGATTGAAGATGGATGAAAACAAAGGACCTATTACCATAAGAAAAAGAAATAAACTCTTTATTTTGAGAAGTAAAAATCATATTCCTAGAATATCTCCAGATATGGCATAAAGAAATTTACAACCACAAGAAGAGACGCATGTGGAGAGACAAGGAGGTGGAAGAGATCCTACAAGAAATCAAGAAAACCTAAGGTTTGAAAATCGAAGAAGAATAAGAGATTCCTCATTGAATATTCTAGGTGAGAAACATGACCTCCATGTTCTCCCTAAGGGTACCTTAAAGGAATTTTATGGAGACAGAGTAATTGATGCAAAGAGGCACCTTCACTTATTTCTTTATGTTTGTGATTTTCATCGTGTTGAGTATGATGAAGCCATGGTAAGGTTATTTCTGCAAACGCTACCAGAAATAGCATATGAATGGTATACGACACTACCCAATAGATCAATTTTATCATTTAATGACCTTGAATCCATGTTCCTGACTATGTTCTCCCCTCCAATTGCTTATCATACCCTTCTCACGGATTTCACCCAGATTGGCTTGAAGAAGAGTGAAATAATACGAGATTTTAATCTTAGGTTCAAAGAACTTTGAGTAAGATTCGAAAAGATAAATTACCAAATGACCCAGTCATACTCGATTGTTATAAGAATGCAATTCCCCTAAATGTGAAATATGGTATCATAACATCCCAAATTGATACTTTGGAGGAGGAAATGACTAAATCCACTGAGATCGAAGAAATTATGATTGAAACGGGTTCCGACCCTGACATTATACTGGGAAAAGTACAAAGGAAGTTGAGAGTATTAAGTATTGACAATCAAGGAGCTTCTAGTTTAAGAAAGAAGGAATAATTTAAGCCATGATCAACCCAAAATCAAAAAATCAAAGGAGGATTTTTCAAGGGAACCATACCAGACATAAAGGTTGAAAAAGTGGCGACACAAGAAACTAAGCAAAGAATTTAAATTGCATAAATTAATATAACTATCAAAAAAATGCAGAATGAGATAACCAGACTAAGGAGGGGAGACAATTATGTGGAAAATCCAAGGATTCCAATACCAAAGCAAAGAAGGAACCCTCCCCAAGAAAACAGAGTCAGGTTTGAAAACATGGATAATATGCAAAGACCAAGGGTTCCTAGGCAACCTACCCCCAATGCATGTGTTCTGGATGATGTGTATGATGAGAAAATAGTTGAGCAAGAAAATTATTACACACCTAATGAAAGTTCTGAAACTGTGCAGATGGATGGATGTGAGACGTCCATGTATGTATTTGAAGAAGGTGAAAATGACCCCAAATCACAAGAAAATGTCGCCCAGACAAGAGGATATGTAAATAGATCCAAGAATAAGAATGACTTTGAAAAAGATAACCAAAAAGATAAATAAAAAACAAATGAGAAAAGGGAAAATGAGAAAGTGACATATAGCATTGGAAGTAAAAGGAAACACCTAACATCAAACTCCACTCAGATGACATATAATGTCGTAGATGACTTAAGTAAATTAATGATAAATCTTCCTTTTACAAAAGTGGTTAAGATTCCCCAACAAAAGGAAAATATTTTGAAAGTGTTGGGTGATCCATCTAAAAGAGTAGAAGTTGTTGTTACCATTCTGAAACAAAGACAAAATGAGTCAAGTGCCAAGATAAGAGGTAAAATTAATCCCTTATACATTTCAATTGAAAACCATGATGTTGCACTACATAATTGTTTAGTTGACATTGGCGTGACAAATGCTATCATGCCATTGGCTATCATGGAGGCATTGGGCATGAGTTGCACTAAATATTATGAAAATGGTGAAAGTATATATGCAATTGATTCTATAAAAGTGTCATATTATGGATAAATCAAGGATTTTTATGCCTGGATCATGGCAGCCCCCCATATTATTAAAGTTTTCAATATTATTGTGGTATACCTTCCTCCGACTTATGGAGTTATGCTGGGAAGAGATTGGACATCCATGATCAGGGGATATATAATGAACAATGGAATTTGCATGATGTTTCCAGGAAAAGAAGGAGCAATGATTAAGGTTCCCTATGATCCTAGGAAACCCTTCTCTTTCAAGAATAATAATAATGAATTAATGGAAGATTATATAGACGTTAGTATTGGAAACTATGTTATCCTAGACATGGAACATAATGAAATCCTAGAGCAAGTTCAAGATGTGAATAATCAAGAATGTTTGTTTGAAGGATATTGGAGGATGTCACTCGATGGAGCTTGCTCAAACTCCGGTAGTGGAGTTGGAATTGTTCTTATGAGTCCAAGTAAAATTGTGCATCCACATGCTATTAGACTGGAATTTTCATGTACTAATAATGAGGCAAAATATGAAGTCTTGATTCAGGGGATGATTCTTGCACAAGAAATGAAGATAGAATATCTAATTATGACTGGCGAATCCGAGTTGGTGTTTAATCAGGTCACCTAGAGGTATAAAATCAAGAAGGAAAGACTTAAGTTATATTTCAAAAGAGTTAACGAAATGATGGAATCTTTCAGTTCTTTCAACATTTCTTTTATTCTAAGGGACAAGTATCATAAGGCAGATTCATTGTCCTTGGTGGACCTGTTTTCAAACCCAAACGATATACAAAGAAAAATATATTTTCAAGTAGAAAGAGCATCCTGACCTTCTATACCCGATAACATGGAATATTTGCAAGTGTTTGAGAATGATGAGCAACTAGAAAATTTCTTGTTGAAAGATGATGATAATGAAGACGATCACATGTATATTGTCTCGAAAGATTGCATACAATATGATTCTATTTTTATGAAAGATGACCATGCTAAGAATATCCTAGAAGAAGTCTCAATTCAAAAACTACAAGAAAAAAGAAAGGTCAATATTGGAACTAATAGTTCCCTGAAATATGTCAACTTGGGAGTTGATTGCACCACTGAGGAAGTTGATCAATATGTTGCATTGTTTAAAGAATACATTCATGTGTTCGCATGGACCTATGATGATTTGAAATGTTTTGATAAAACAATATTCGAACACATCATTCCTTTGAGAGAAGAAGTCAAACCTGTCAAGGAAAAAATAAGGAAGATGAACCCCAAACTGAAACCTCTGGTAAAGATTGAATTGGAGAAATTAATCAAGGCTATAATAATTTATCCCATTAAACATTCTAACTGGATTTCAATTTTTATGATAGTAAGAAATAAGACTGGGGAAATATATATGTGTGTCGATTTCATAGATCTTAACAAACCAAGCATAAATGATAACTTTACTTTACCTAATATGGAGTTCATTCTCCATCAAGTCACTAGATCAGCCTGCATGTCCATGTTGGATGGTTTTTCTAGATATAACCAAGTCTTGGTTGTTAAGGAATACAGGGAAAAGACAACATTTATAACACCTTGGGAGACATATGCATATGCTAGAATTCCCTTTGGTTTGAATAATGTTGGATCCACATTCCATAGGGCCATGGATCATTCATTTAGTGGGTTGATATGAAAATGCATGGTAGACTATCAAGATGACTTGAAAGTGCATTTAAAAAAAAGGGGTGATCATATCCATCATTTGAGAGAAGTTTTTGATAGATGTAGATTATATGGTGTCTCTCTAAATCCAAAGAAATGCTTATTTGTCGTAAACCAATGAAAACTATTGGGTCACATTATGTGCAAGGAAGGGATTTATATGGATCCATAAAGAGTTAAATCAATAAATGAACTCAACCCTCTGTCATCCAAGAAAGGAGTTCAAATGTTTTTTGGTAAGATCAATTATGTTCGAAGATTTGTTCTTGATTATGCAAGTATTGTGAAGCCACTCAATTTATTGTTGAAAAAGGAGCATAGGTTTGAATGAACAACGAACACCCAAGAAGCTTTCAATAATATGAAAATATCAATTACCATAGCTCTAGCAATCATTAGTCTAGATTTTCAAAGGGATTTTATCATCCATTTGTTCACCACATAAATAGTTGTTGCATCTGTTCTTACTCAAAGGAATACCAAGGGTGAAGAACTCCCAATCATATTCATGAGAAAAACCATCCATGATTATGAATTAATATATTCAGAAATGGAAAAGAAAGCATTGGCTCCTGTAAAAGTGGTGGCACACTTTCGAACATACATACTAAATTCTCATGTTATTTCTTATGTGGCACATACCCCCACCTTAGCAGGGTCTGCTGACCTCCCAATCTTTGGATCTTCAAATTCCCAAGACAAAATGGATTCTTGGTCCCTTTTGGAACCTTCAACACTTAATGACCATAGGTCCTTTTCTAAACTCCACTCGTGCGAACATGCACTTAGATGCGATCCTCCACTCCATGTGACCACTGACGTGACCACAAACTTAACCCCAAAAGGCATGTCGGGTTTCACAATGTTGGGACTTCCGTTGCAAGGCACCCTGACTCCTTCGATTCCTGAAATCCCAAAACTGGCTAACGGTCCCTATCTCCTCCCTTAAGTCCTCCTCATGTGACCCTCGGATGTGACCTGGGGCCCAACCTTCGAGCACGTCGGGATTTTGCGTGTTGGGACTTTGTAAAGTGACTTTGCTATGTTTTCTTGATATCTGAAATATCGAAATTTCCCCGTCACAGATCAACGGTCTCGATATTTTGCGTATTTTGCGTATCGGGGATTTGTGAAGTGGCCCTCTCCCCTTCTCCCGAAATCTGAAATCGCAATGACCGCTTATTTCCGATCGAAGGTCCTGGTTTCTCATGATCCAATGCTCCAAATCCTTCCTTCTCCTATCGAGATTTTGTGACTCGCAATTCCTGAAAACAACTTCCTCCACACTCCTGACTCACGAAATGACAATATTTTGGAACACCCAATTGACATCTCATGCTCCTCAGGATTTAACGACTGTTATCTCTCCTGATCTTATGAGTGTTGAAAGACACTCAGTCTTATCCTCTCCGTTGATCTACTGGATCCAATGGTCCACAGAAAATCAGTGTTTCTCCCTCCGAGAATTCCAACTATTCGTTTAGGTTCTCAAAGACACCTAGCCAAATAGTTTGGTGTCTTTCCTCCTGATCTTGGTTTCTGTGACATGACTTTGACCCTCATCCTTCCTTTGAACTTTCCAAATATATATCCCTCCTTAGCTTGATTCTTACTGCAAACTCAAGGATTATAAGGGATTCTTGCACGCACTCCTTGCGGCCTTCACGATAATATCCTATTATCAAAACACTCCAAATCTGGGCACTCCTTGTGACAGAAGTTATTCGACCGCTCCCTTGGGTTGGAAAAGTATAAGACTTCAACCTAGCCTATGCACACCTTGCACATATTTGTGCTATACTTTCACTTCTTTTGGTATGAGAACAAATCTATCTCTCCTGAGCTTTTCTAAGGTAAAACTCAAAATCTTTTCAACGCACTCCTTGCAGAAATTCTCAAGACGAGAATACATTGTGCAAGATACCAGATATATAAAATATGAAGAATAGAAATGAAATGATAGAAATGACAGAATAACAGTAAAATATCCATCATAATATTCACAATACACAGAAATGATATACGAATAGCAACAGAAATAACACTTTGATTCAGATAGCAATGTTCACAGGCCTCTTCGAGGGGGCAACCTCCAATCGAGCAGCGCTCTGTTACAATAATATCCAAGCTAGGGTTTTCATACCCTCGACCCTTATTTATACTAAATGTGTCTAT
>SNQJ01S0040042.1:0-52302 GCA_010110895.2 Picea sitchensis
GTGGAAAACGTGGCAAGAGCGACGTTAACGTGGCAAGACCGACGTTAATGTAGCAAGAGAGATGTCAACGTGGCAAGACCGACGTTATCGGGCAACATGAATTTTTTTTTTTATAAATTTCCTCTATTTTGTGACAATATGGACAATTTTGTCTACAACGCCGCAAATAAAACATCGGAATTTGACCCAAATGCAGTAGTGACTAGAAAGGTCGACAAGTGAGTATGATTCTCTAAGAGATAATTTTTAGGGTTGTGCGGCAATTAGGGTTTGCATAACTATTGCAATTTGATAGAATCAAGATAGAGAATAATCCATAGCACAGAGAGAAGAGGCCAGAGAGACAAGCAGACCAACATAGGTGTTTTGGCGGGCAGGGAAAACACCAGGAATCTACCCATGGAGTTGGTTCAGGATATGATACCATTGTTGGATGGGAAGATAAAAATAAGTGTGTAGTGCATATTTTATTAAAGATATGATACATGTATAAATACAATGATGTGACCCTTGGATTCATGTTCCAAGAGGTCACTTGGAATCCGATGACCATTACACTAACTTTTTGTTGCATATTCCTTCTTTGCATGGATTAGGTTTCCAACACCCTCAATGGATAATCATTTTTACCCATGAGAGTTGACTCACATTCCCCAAGGTTGATTATTCTTAGTCCCCATACTCTCATAACTATGAGATGTTACTTTTCCCATGAGCCCCTCTTACATGTTTTTAATGATTGGGCTCTCATACACTCAAAAGGAAATTAGAAAGGTTCACTCAAAGTAATAATTTTAGGAAAGTGGGTTGGAACTAATACCCATGAATAATCCCCCCCTGGACCCCTTTCTTAGAAATTCCTAGATATTCCCCTCTCTTGTTAAAACTTAGCCCGTAATTACTCTGTCTATGTCCACATAATTACTCTGTCTATGTCCACCTGTAACCAGTGTCACATTTATTTTATTATTACGATCATATACAATGTTTACAATTACATATTCGGGCTTACGACCATATATCATATTTAAATTACACATCTTTAAAAAGGGGATTATAAATTAGGTGTTATAGTTATGTACAAAGAAAACTTAGAAAAAATATTGAAATCTCATACTTCAATAACATTTTGATTTCTCTTGATTACCTACAAAAAATGAAGAAAAATGTATTTTCAATGATATGAAAGTTGGGGCCTCTGACTTTTTTTGTGACATTTACAAGTGCAGAGCATTAACAGAATCCATTAGTGACAACATTAACTAAATTGTATAAGAATAGAAAAAAAGGGAAAGCACATTGAAACATTAGAGGATGAAGAAATCGATTACCTCATAAGAAAAGACCCAGTCACATGTACAATAAAGTAACCAACATTTTTCCTAAAACAAACAAAATCATATATTTGGAACAATAGTTTTGCAAAGGAGATGTCAAATTTATGGGATGCAAATACAGATGCACAGTATGTTCTCAACACTTATGTTGCAACATCGTATTGCATTTCACACATGACCAAAGTTAAGAAATCTATGACAAATTCATTTTGAAGTACATGCAAAAAACATGAAAAAAGTAGCATTGATGTTATGAAAATGATATGTACACTTGGAAATACATTACTTAATCTTCAACAAATGTTGGCTCAAGAAGAAGTTCATACAACACTTTCTCTGCCACTTGATTGCAGTTCAATAGCGGGTATCTTTATAAACACATCTCTAGTTGATGAATGAACATTTATGCTTAAGCCATCATTACTGTTAAAACAAGAAACTGAAAAATCAGAAGATGTTATGTGTCATTCTATTATTGATTACTACACCAAACGTCCACATGTTATTAAGCATGTCTACCTTGCAAAATTTGTATCCAAGTGTAAGAAAAATGGAACACACATATCAAAAATGAAAAAAACAAATGTAATACAATTTTTCAAATACAACAAACACATTGACTATGAAAACTTTTGTAAAGAGAAACTATTTCTCTATGTTCCATTTGAAGAAAGTGAGAATATAATAAAACATAACTTGACAACATGGAAAGCTACATATAGTTTCTATGGAAGTATAATACAAACCAATGAAGATTAATTTACATACAATATCAATTCAACATGAGGTGATCTAGGAAATGCAATTGAACAACTAGATAATAGCCCTATGGATATTGATGATATAATGACAAAAGAAGAGACAACTATAATTCATTCTGAAGAATATGATTTGGAAATAGACTTTCCATGTCATCAAGAATCCAATATGAAGAAATACATTATCCTTGACTTTCAAGTAAAAAACCACTCATTTTCCCTAGAAAATTAAGTGTATTACAGAATTAGAAGAAAGCTAAATAGAGAACAACAAGAAATTATGAAAGACACTGCATCCAAAAAATACAATGGCATGCACTTTCCATTGTACTTGTTCCTTCTAGGTGGAGCAGGAACATGAAAACATTTATAGGAAAGGTGTTATGCAAAATGCTTATCTGAATCTATGATGCATACAATACAAATGACCCTATGAAATCTGAACGATTGATACTAGCATATACAAGTAAATCTGCATATAATTTTGATGGAACAACAATCCACTTTGCATTGTTGATGCCTTTCAACAAGTCCCATTTTCTTCCACTTAGCAAAGAAATGTTAGACACCTTATCAAACATTTGTCAGGAACTATGACGTGTTTTCATAGATGAAGCTTCTTTGATTGGAATTCTATTCTTATATTCCATTGACAATCGACTAAGAAACATAAACGTGTACAAACCAAATACTTTGGAAACATTGATATGATATTTTGTGGTGATCTTTATAAAGAAAAACCCATACAGGATTCTCTGATTTTTTAGCAACAAACCATAACACATGACTTATGGAGAGACAATATAAAATGTTATGAATTTCATATTACAATGCATCAAAAAGATGAAAAAATTGTTGAAATTTTGAGTAGGATTTGCACAAAAATACAAACAAGTAATGATTTGGCATATCTGAATAGGACCTGTAGCAAATGACATAAAAATACATAAAAATATATATATGTTATTGCTCAAACCTGGAAATGAAATTTAAATCAATGCAATTGATGAGGAGAAACAGAACTATGGCAATGTGCCTTACCATCAACATACAACTACTTTTCCCTCATGACTTGTCATAAAATTAAATATTCTAGTTGAAATATATGCTTGCAACTATGATTCACAAGATCGCTTGGTAAATAGCACAGAAGGAATAATCAAGGCCTATACCAAAATAGATAAATTCAATGTAATATGGATTAATTTCTATGACCCAAATATTGGGCATCGACAAGCCAATAAGCTAGCTTATCCATATACACTAGAAATTTCCCAAGATTGGACACCTTGTTGATGCAAAAATGTGCAACTAGACCTTGCCTGCAAAGAGTTGCAATGAACCCTATAAATTTTTATTACTATTATTATATAGATAATAACTATAGGTGGGATCCCTAATAAGAGAAACTAAGCAAAGTTGAATTTTCATTTCCTCATGGAGATTTTGGTTTACATTGTTGGATTACTGAGAGGGGGGGTGAATCAATAATAGAGAATTAAACTTTTTTAACCACAAAATAAAAGTGTTATATCAATGTATCATTATAATCCAATAGTTTCAAAGTAAATAAACAATGAACAAATGAGAAATCATATGCATACACAGTACACCAGTGTTTTTACATGGAAACTCAAAGCGGAGAAAACCATAGAATGTTTTTTCTTATATGTCTTTAAGAATTACATTCATTAGAAGCACCATATCTGAAGAAAAGATGGATGGTCACGTTTTTATGTAAAAACTATGTTTCTGAATAATATATTCTCTACTGAGTTCGCGGTTTTAAAGAATTTTTATCCTGTACATTTTTTGTGGATGGAAGTCCCGCATACATCAGTTCATGTGGCAGTTGTACATTTGCACAAATTTGATGCATTTGTGAGGTAAATTGTGCATTTGATTTCTAGTTTACGTTTGTGATGAAAATGTGCTCTTATGAATTTCTATTTTTTGTTAATTTGAATCATTGTTGTTAATTTCTTCTTGAATAACAATGATTCATAACTCAATAGAGTATTGTTATGATTCATAACCTAATAGAGTATTGTTAGCAATAAGTTGCTAAATCACAACACTTAATTTCCCTTGCAACTTGTGCATCAACCATTGACAGCATAGAATGATGTGTTGAGTCAACAAGATATAAATTGTTGTCTTTGTATTTTAATAACAATTCATTTTAAATCTGGAGAAGTTACATAGATCTCATATCACTATCATAAAGAATTGATTTCACTTTAATACTTGAGTTTTGACCATTGGGTTTCTTATAGTTTTGAAAGGTTGCAAATGATAGAATAGGTTGAATGTTTTCATGCTTTTAATTTAACACTTGAATGATTGCATTAGCTCCAGATTAATGTTGTAAATATTTTCATAATTAATTATGAAATAATTTCTCTTTACAACCATAGTTTATACCATCAAACTACAAGTAATCAAGATAGTGTGAAGTATTGGTATATTAGTTTATGCAGGTGTGATAAGTTAGATTGTTTTAAACACTTCATTCTATAAGTCCAAAACATAGTATTGTTACAAAGATTCTCTTTCAATAAGGAATGCATTTCACTTTGTAGCTTGGATTTCTACCTCAGAAGGACTGTAGAATTTTGAATTTTATATTTTGTATTAAAAAAAATTGATTTATTGTTTTCAAGTTCTATACTTTGATATGAACTTTTAGAAATTTACAAACTAGTTCTCTCACATAGAGTGATAGTGCCTCTAAGATTACTAACCCGGATTAAGAAGTTAAATGTCCTTAATCTCTTATCATAAAATTGGACTGACATTTTTTGTGTCGTTTTCGTGGAGGCACTAAAGGAATTGGTTTTGGAATTTTTAGTTTACGATGTGTTTTTCATAGAAAATATAACTTTTTTGAAAAGACAACTTGGTGACAGCAAGGTCTCAGCAGCACGAGTTCAAGTACATGATTTTCTTTTAGATTGCTTAAGTTTTTTTTTAGTGTTGTGATTTTATTTATGTTGATTTCATTTAAAGGTGTTGTAATAACACCCCGTTGAGTACTCATCCATGTGCAAGACAAGGATTATCAACCAACAAGAAGAATGAAAGACTATTATGTAATGACCCTCTTGACGCATTCAAAAATGTGTGTGAAAAAAAAATATATAAACATTAATTAAGATGATCAAAGGGTAATTTTGTTTTTTAAAAAACTAGTCATAAAAAGTATGTATTTAAAATAGAGAGAAAAAATTCAATTGACAACTTATTAGGAATATTTCATTTACACACAATTATTTTCAACAAATCAACATTAAATTAAATAAAGCATCACTTACACAAATTAAATAAAACTCATCAAGAAATTCTTAAAAGTCTGATACCTTCCCCTCCACTAATTAAGTTTTTAGTTCACCTATATGTGCACCTTCTCTTTATGGACACAAATGATTTATTCCCTTCATCTCCACATATATATAACATTATCTCATATTCTTGTAACCACCTAATCCCCTTCCACATCCATTGAAACCTATAATCCTCACCTCAACATTTGCTTGAAGCACTAATTTCATCTATCTTCTAGTCACATGTAAATTCCATTTTTTGTATTGAATTGTGACCTTTACTAATGTGACCATCCTTCCTCTAACCAAGTTTCTCTTGTTATCCTTGTGATTTAAATTCTCTCGTAACTTTAAAGGTGGTTGGTAAACTACTTCAATTAAATATATTTTATGCAACTAAATTCATCTTAAACGAAAAATCTAAACCATTTCAGAATTGGAAATAATTTTCCCCAACCTTTAAAAAGAACTCTTAGAAAAGTTTGAAATCCATTAATGATCCAAAGGACAAGGAATTCAAAAATATAAGAAGAAATATTTTATGGTTGGGATTTCAAGGAAGTGTTAGAAATAAAAATTTGTTGATGCAAACACATTCCAATAGAGACAAAAATAAAGCTTGGGAAGAAGATTCAACGATAACAGAAAGAAGAAGAAATCTAGAATAAGTCTAATTGAAATCATACGACAAGAGAATTTTCATCCTATCCAATGTGAATAAGGACTATTTTGAGCTAAAGCAATTTGCAAGCAAAACAACAGTGAAAAGAAACAATCTTTGGTTAAAAGTGTAAAGATTACATTTATAACAATTCTTGAGTATGAATAAAATTGAGTATGAATAAAATTCATCAAATGTTGGTTTTCACATTTTCGTTTCCAAAGTAGTATATTGATATTCACGTTTGGTAATATTGTGGGTGGGTAACTTAACTCTTGCTTGTTAGAATTACATGTTTTAATAGTGTTCTCATGCTTAGTAATTTACTCATGCGAATTACTATAATTTGCTCATATTCCTTTGAATTATCAAGTATGTTGTTGAAAACCAAAGCACACTACAAATTGTTGTTCGGAAGTGGATTTGTAACTACAGTAATCGATTGTTAGCTACAGCCTTATCCAATGAGCATAAATTTATATATGTTTCAATAAGTCTTGGGTAAAGTGTAGGGATCCACAACCATACATCCCCAAGTCTATGTACTCTGTCGTTGACTTACAACCATCAACATGTTAATATATATATATATCTCGCATAGTGTCTCTTTTTTCAAGTGAGAAGAGATTTGGAATTTACGCTCTTGATTTGTCAAGGTGTTGGATTCTTATTGACTTGGCTTATGTTATGTTCAACCACATCCCTTACAGTTCTATTTTCACTTAAATGAATCTCTAGTATGTACCTTCTTATCTGTTCGTCGATTTTAAATGACGGTTATCCTTCCGCTGGTATAGTGTTGGATTAAAGAGATAAATCATCGATATCCACTATTCATTTTAACAGATCTGAAGTGCTATGATGGGAAATTCAAATGAAAGAAAAAAAAAAGAGGAAAACTATAATCAAATTAACAAAATAACCCAAGAATACAGGCATATAGACTTTGAAATAACAACACTATAAATAGCATCGTAGTCCTTGTCATCATTATAGACCTTGGAATCCTTATAGTAGCACTTATATTGTGGATAATTATCTCTCGTCTGGCAACGATTGGATTTCAACTACCATATCCAGTCCTCTGGAATTGAAGTTTTGTTTTCTCTTTTATTTTTTTTTAGTATTAGAGACATGTTCCAAAGGATTTAGATAAAACGAGTCCATAGCCACAAACCCTTGCCCATGTGGTCGACTCTTAGCACCCATAAGACTGCTCTAGACCGTAAAAGTCCCTAAGAAATTTGATCGCAACATTTATGGACTTCTCTTCTGATACACTCTATAAAATCCAGTTTGACTTAGCACATTTTACATAGACTTATTCTTTGAGGAAACTTGTGAGAAAGTGATTCGGTTATGGTACATTATGATTATGTTCATTATGAGTTATATTATAATGTCATTTTGATTATATGTTAATTTCTAGATGTATATATATTGACAGGTATTATTGACGAGTTCTCATGAATGTGCAGAATACATGACAAGTTGAGGATGTCGATGGCATGAACGAACTTCCTTGAACTCTGGATTGAGTCAGGGAGTGGATTTGGTTGGGTTTGAGTATTTATTTACACGCATGTGTTATATGATTGATTACAGTATGGATTTATGTATATGAATAATTGACATTGTCCTTATCAGTGGATGCAGGCATGTTGACGCTTGCTAATCTGAATTACATATGGATTAGAGGGGCCATACACATAAACCAGACAATTGAGGGAGAGGTGTCGTAGTGTCCATGCCACAACCTACTAGAACTCCCACCATGAACCGAACTATAGGTTAACAATTACCTAATTCGATAGCTCCACTATGTCGTGAGGGAAAACTAAGATAGTTGCTCACGAAGAATGCTAAGGGGCATCCAATAAGGAAAAATCCTTATTCCTTAGACAAACCTTAGTCTCTCACAAGGTTGACCAAGCGGAGTGTTGACTTCAAGTGTTGGACAAAATTCCATATTATTCAAAGGCAAGTGGCACCCTTGGAGCACAGAAGTATGTCCTGAAGGGCATGTTGCCCAAATAAATTGTGAGTCAATAAAAATCTAGAAGGCCTAGAGAAATAAAATAAAATACTTAGATGTTTAAAAAGAGCCTACATTTGATCATTAAATTTTAAACAAGAAAATAACAAAGAGTCTAAGTATAATAGTTTTGACTAAATTAAAACATAAAAAGGGAATAAAAATGTGTGCATGAAAATAATAAAAGGGATTTTTAAATAATAAAAAAATTAAAACATGAGAGAATGGGTGGTTCACATAAAGTAGCATATTGAGTCAATTTACCACTAATCCTAACTAAAATAAGACTCATAATCCAACTCAAACTAAAATCTAGTTAAGGGACACAAAATAAATGAGGGATTGGAGAATTAAGGGACAACTAAAATAAAAAATAGGAACACATTGGGGAATGTGAGGGAAATTTTCTAATTAATTAAAATAAAAAGGGAAATTAATTGTGCAACTTGGACAGAGTATGACACATAGTGGTTGAATACTCCTTTAGTTAAATTATTAAAAAATAATTATTTGTGCATGGGGACTTGTGTCATTGAGAATTTTTTTATAAAATAAATAGAGAGGAAGGGAAAATGATCACTTTTGAAAAGTAATGTTATGCTATCAAAAAAATTCTAGACTAGTTTACTTGTTGAGAGTTGGGTTACAAAAATTGAAAAGAGTGGAAGATCTTCCTTGTGAGGCAAATTTTGGTGTTATTGTGTTTCTGGTTTACTGTGTGTGTCCCCTTTGTGGCTTGAGGGGCTAATGGGGGAGAAGAGTACCTCTAGCATTGACTGGGAGGTAACGGTGAAGTTTTCGGATTAACAAGAAATGTTAGACTAAATTTGCATAAATTTTTGGGAGCAAGCGCTGCTTGATTTCTTCTTAAAGAAAAGGATCACTCTCATCTATCAGCAATTGGTTTACGGTATTTTATTGTATAATTATGTTATTGATACATGAGTTCTAATTTCATTTGTTGAATAGATAGAAGCTTATTTAAGATGTAATTATTATTCTGGTTTCAATTGCATTTCATGGTCCTCTGTATGTTTTCAATTGAATCAAGTGCTATTTTATTACTTGATCCGAATGATTTTTTATCAACTATAAAAAATAAAAATAAAACATATCCACTTGCATGATTTCTGGATTGCAAAGATTTAGTATTTCTTGGACTATCCAAGACTTGATCATAATTAATACTTTATGCAAATGTTGTGTTCATAGAATCATTGTTGTTCATGTTCATGTATTCTTCTGAACCATTGAGTTTTTATTTTAAAAATAGTTATTGGAAGATAATGAACGATAGGGTTGTAGAATCCCCAAGTTAAGAACTGAGTGTCCATCCTTCGTGTCAATTTTAATTATTATCTCAGGTCTGCAATTTTTGAAGTTATATATTATCACAACTTGTGTTGGTTAAGACGGTATTTGAATGTGTTGTCGCCTGATTTCTAGATTACCTATTGAATCCTTCAATCTTGCATGAGAGATTGGATACAATACTAGAACATAGATATACGCATATAATGGGGATGTTCGATTAAATTATAAATTCTTACCGAGTTCTTCACAACTTAAACCAGAATAATTGAATCTAGTGGAGTCGTTATTTATCAATCATTGTAGGAACTTGTTGGAATATCTCTTCCATAGGTCTTACGTTGTGTGACGAAATTTTCCATTACTTACAATAGATTTATTTTTCTTAATTGACAACTCTATTATTTTATCACTTTTGTTGTACACAAATTGTTAGTGTAGTTATCTTCATCGTCCTCTGAACCCTTCTAGCAAATTCCTTAAATCATTAAATGATTTTGTTGATTTTGTCGAGGAATACACATTTTCCTTTCCTAAACTTGGAGTGGTTATTTCTTTCAGAATCCCTTTGGCGATTTCATTATTATTGTTAAGATTTAGTTCATTTTTCTTAAGCAATTTCTAATTGTCTTTTGCAGAACTGTGATTAAATCTTGACACAAATTATTAATGTAACTTAAAAATTTGGATAAGATTTTAATATTTTAATGCTACGGATACAGACTCCAAACCTTGATTCTATTAAAACTTGGTAGTAATACTCTCCATTCATGATACAAATACCTCGACGCATGACAATATTTAACACAACTGACCTTGGACCTCAGATTGTTTCCCTGTAGTCGCGTACTTAATTTCCTCAAGCGATTTAGAACTTACATAAACATCCTTCCTTCATGTCCAATCTTTATATATATATATATATATCCCTAGACTTTCAAAGGAAGTCATAGTAGTCCCTTAATCATGTATGTTAATCATTTCACCCATGAAGTTAAATTCTTTGGAAAATATTTTTACTTGATTCAGCTATTCCTACCTCCCTTGGATTTAATCATATAATCAATCACGAGCAACATAGCTTGTTATGAAGGGAATATATTTTAGTTTACGTTATGTGAAGGACATAGTTTATTGATAGATCTTGGATGATGACGTGCATGCATCATCGAGAAAACTATTACTTAATAATTACAAGTAACAGTTACCTATAGCATAATGCGACTTTTAGCAATGTCAGCTTATATCTTAATTTAGCCATCGGGTTGATTGAATAGACACCTTAGAGTGATATCTGGGCGTTTTTATAGTGGGATGGGTAACAACTATTAGAAACTTCGCTTTGGGTAACAATCGTTAGAAACTTCATTTTTTTTTCATATGACAATTGTTTTCTAAATTGTCTATATGTTGGGTAACCAAGCTTATCTTTACTCGACTTAATTTATTAATTGTTCAATCGTTACACCTACCCCACACAACTTTTGAGACGTTTTTTCGACGTTCTAGATGGTAACCTTGATATCTAACCGAATGGGTCACCAAAGATAACCGCCAGATGGAGTTCACATTGACTCAATTGGAAACCTGTGGTCCACTTGGTGCTCCTTCAATGGTTCAAATTTTTGTCCTCAATGCACCTTCGGTAAATAATTTGGGTTATAGTAAGGACTATATTCTGGAGAGATTATCCTTTATGATGTTTTGGCTTTTTATTTAGAGTAACTTAAAGGTCATCTTGATTCCTTTAGTATTTGAGATAGGAACTTAATCTCTCCTTAAATAAATAATTCTTTTGTTGAGTAGTGTTTAATAAAAGAAAAAATTCCAGGAGTCTTTCATCAAATCATATTTTTTGTTATTGAAGCCTTTAATTTTTTATATTTTTGGGTTACATTCTTATGTGGTTTGGTATCTAGTTCGTAATGTTTTTATAATTTCTAAGAATAAATTGTAAATTCGTAATGTTTTTATAATTTCTAAGAATATAATCTAGTGAGATTGAAGTTTAAATTAAACTGATGAACAAGAATTTTATTATGATTCTATTAAGGAATGTTCAATACCTTTTCTAGATGATAAAACAAAATCTTACACTAAAGGAGATATTTCAAAATTTATACCTTAAACGAATATGTTTTTCATTGGTACAACTTAAGCATTTTAGACGTAAGCCTACCCTTTTATAGAATTTACTTTTACCCTCATATTCCTTTATAATATTGACGTTAGTATTTTCCCTTTATAGAATTATTGAATGTTGATAATTGTATCTTGATCTTGTTGGGAAAATTTTAGCGTTGTTTAAAAATAAGATCAATAACTATAGTTATTCGTGTATATTAATTGTCCTTGATTATGTAATTTTATCCAAATAGTTTCGAATTTGTTATATATATATATATATATTACCTTATGTTTTTCCACTTACAATTGTGATGTGAAAGGAGGGATGTACCATATGGTATCGGAGCGGGTTCAACTCTGCAACAACGAACCCGTTACGCCTTCCACTATTTTTATTTATAGTTAAGGATGTATCCCTAATACAAATTTGGATTTTTTCATGACAAGTATCATGGTGAGAGGATGTAGGATGAGTAGATGAGAAAACTACTAAGCATTCACACATGAGGGATTTTCTCCACTTGGAGAGGAGCAGACTACTAAGTAGGAGCAGGTTGTTGTGGGAGATGTGGTAGGTATAATGAGATCCTTCCATAGGATGTTAGAGGAATTGATCAACCACATGGATCGAGATGATGACATAGATTATGTTCCCAAAGAGGGTTTGTAGTGCACTCCAGCAGGTAGTAGTAGTATACACAGACAACTCAAGAAAGTAAATTTTATCAAGTTCTAAGGTGCCACAGATGGCTTAGCCATCGAGGCATGGTTGGATAATATGGCAATGTGCTTTGCACTATGTGATTACACCTCCAACATGAAAGTCTGCATGGTAGTATTTTAATTGAAAGGGAGTGCTCTTATTTGGTGGAAGACACTCTTACCTCAACTAAACATGGTCGTTGAAGACCTGTCATGGGAATTGTTTGAGGAACGATTCCAAGAGAGTTACTTGTCTTATGAATTCATTGAGCTCCATCTTAATGAGTTCAATGCCTTATGACAGGGTAGTCGTATGGTACCAAAGTATGAGGTCGGGTACATGGATATACTTAGATATTCTTCGCATTTGAACACTAAGAAATTAAAGGTTAACAAGTTCATGTTCGGCCTCAACTTCAACATCCATGTGTAAGAGAGGATCTTAATGCCGTAGATGTTGCACGATGCAGTTCAGAAGTCCCTCATTCCTGAGAAAGATATAAACAATGGGGGTTAGGTAAGGACTTCTTCTAGACAAACAACTAGGTGCCATCGGGAGTGAAACAACATCAAACACCAGTTAGAAAGACTTATGGGCACCATGATACACCCAGAGGACCTGTATTATCAACACCGCAACAACAGACTCCTCAACATAGGATTCCTTACATAGCACCACATCAAAAACAACATCATCGTCCATAGTAGCAGTAACATTTTAGACCTAGTCTACAAAACATACAAGTACATCAGACTCCTAGGCTAGCAACTTCTACTTCTGGGACTAGGAGCACCAGACCGAAGAACGGATTTTGGACATGTGGAGAGACACATTACCAAAAATACTTTCCTATTGAGAAGGAAAGAGATGTCAAATCATCAGGACCTACTACATTTTGAGATTTTGGCAAGGCCCATAGGATACATGCAACGGTGAATAACCACTAGGTCGAGCATCATTCCACCATGCTTGAGACGTCAGGTATGATAATTGATCAACATTTTAGCATTTTAATAGATCCAGGAGATACTGAAAGTTTTATATCTAGTCTTGTGCTTAAAATAATTAAGGTGATCAGATGAAGGGAGCAACATTGTTTTCAAATATTGAATTGAGATTGGGATATCATCAGTTACATATTAAGGAGGAAGATATCCCTAAGACCACATTTAATATGAGAGTCAGACACTATGAGTTTATTGTTTTACCATTTGGACTGACGAATGCCCCGGGTGTATTCATGAGTTTGATGAATGGGGTGTACTGCAAATAATTGGACAAGTTTGTACAAGTATTTATCGACGATATACTAATTTATTCTCAGAAGAAAGAATATCATGATGAACACTTGAGATTGGTTTTACAGTGTCTAAGAGAAAACAAGTTGTACCGAAAGTTGTCAAAGTGTTCCTTTTATCAGACGAAGATTCATTATCTGGGACATATCATATATGGATAAGGTATCTGTGTGGATCTAGTGAAAGCAAAGGCTATTATGGAATGGATAGAACTGACAAACACATAAGGAGTACATATCTTTATGGAGTTATCAGGTTATTATCGACATTTCTTCGAAGGTTTTTCTAAGATAGAAAATTCAATTACAGAATTGCAGAAGAAAAACAAGAAATTTGTAAGTTCAAAGAAATGTGTGGAAGAATTTAAAAAGATTAAGGAGTTATTAATGATCGCACTGATACTGAAGGTTCCGGACATGGACAAGGAATTATTGGTATGCACATACTCATCCAAGGAAGTTCTAAGTGGAATTTTGATGTAATACGGTCGAGTGATCGCTTACATTTCAAGGAAATTAATAAGGCATGAATACAATTACGCAACACATGATTTGGAGTTATTAGAAATCGTTTATGCCTTGAGAGTTTGGAGACATTATCTTATTGGACGAAAATTTTAATTAAAGACTGATCACTGTGGATTGCAACATACTTTTACTCATAGTGACTTGAATGCGCGACAAAGGCGTTGATCAAAACTACTTAGAGAATATGACTTTGATATTACCTACATTAAAGGAATGGTGAACAGAGTAGCAGATGTGTTGAGTCAGAGACCACACATATTCTCAGTAATACCTCTTAAGACGAATCTTCAAGAAAATATTTTATCTTTACAGATTGACGACGATTGGTACAAGGAAGTTAAGGATAATATTGGACAAGATACCATGATGGTACCAAGGTATGAATGTTATTCATTTGACAACAATGAATTGTTGAGGTATAACAACAGAATTTATGTACTATCTAACAACGAATTAAGAAGTTTGATTTTAAGCGAAAGTCATCGAGAAGTATACATGGCTCATCCTGGAGTCACGAAGATGAAGGTAGACCTTAAGCCTTTATTCTTTTGGAAAGGAATGAAGACTGACATAGTTAATTATGTGGAAATATGTCTCGAATGTCAACAAGTGAAGGATGAGAATATACATCCAGTGGGATTGTTACAACCACACATGATTCCTGAATCGAAATGGGCACTCATTTTCATGGATTTTATTGTTGGATTTCCATTGATGGAAAGAATACATGATTCAATTTTTGTAGTCGTTGAAAATTTGACGAAGAGTGCACACTTTATTCCAATGCATAGGACATAGCTAGAGTATTCATTAGCGAGATTGTGAGGTTGCATGGTGTAACAAGAAGGATCATATCCTATCGAGGATAGGTGTTTACAGGACGACTTTGTACTATTTTCCAAGAGGCTTTGGGAACGCAACTGAATTTTAGTAGAGAATATCACCCCGAAACAGATGGAAAAACAGAAGGAACGAACCAGATCTTAGAGGATATGCTACAAATGTATGTAATGGATCAACAGAAATGTTGGGAAGAATTATTACCATTGGTAGAATTCATGTACAATAACAATTATCAGAGTACGATGAAAATGGCACATTTTGGGTTTCTATACGAACAACCGTGTCGGACACCTATGAGTTGGGATTGAGTAGAGGACAAATTATTGCTAGGATTGAATGTAATTCAAGAAATGGAAGAGAAGATGTGAACTATAAGAAAAAGGATTAAATAAGAACAATATCGACATAAGATTTATGTTGATGCGCATTGTATTGACCACAGTTAAGAAGTTGGCGACACGGTTTTCTTACGAGTGAAACCACATAAGAGTTCGATCAAGTTTGGAAAGGGTGATAAACTCTCTCCTAGATTTGTGGGACCTTTCTAAGTTGTTGAAAGGAAAGGACCCATTACTTACTGACTAGCCTTTCTTGATTCTTTGAGGTGTATGCATGATGTATTTCATGTATCTGTTTTACGACATTATATTTTAGATCTGTCACATGTTATCGAATTGATTTCTTTGTAGGTTTTGAACGAGGGTTCCCTCGTGGCAGAGCCAATCCACATACTAGAACATCCCACTCGACAGTTATGACGTAGAATAGTCGATTAGGTCAAGCTCTAGTGGGACAGCTATAGTCCAAATTCTGCTACATGGGAGGATGCATCTGGGATGTGTCAATAGTTTCCTTATTTGTTTGATAGATTAGACATATATATTGTGTCAGGATACATTTATTGCTTTCATTATTATATTTTACAAACTTCGGGAGGAAGTTTAAAACAAGAGGGGTGTATGTAACATCCAATTCCACTAAACACATTTTACACAAACTTGTTCTTTTAGGACAGTTGTGAGTAAGTGATCTAGTTATGGTACATTATGATTCTGTTGATTATGAGTTATATTATTATGTCATTTTGATTATATGTTAATTTCTAGATGTATATATATTTACAGGTATTATTGATGATTTCTCTTGAGTGTGCAGGATACATGATAGGTTGAAGATGTCGATGGCATCAACGAACTTCATTGTACTCTGGATTGAGTCAAGGATTGGATTTGTATTTGGTTTGAGTATTTATTTACACACATGTATTATATGATTGATTCCAGTATGGATTTATGTATATGAATAATTTACATTGTCCTTGTTAGTGGATGCAGGCATGGTGACACTTGCTAATCCAACTCACATATGAAGTAGAGGGACCATATACAGAAACCAGATGATTTAGGGAGAGGTGTGGAAGCATCCCTTCCATAGCCTACTATCACTCTCGTCATGAACCAAAATTTAGGTTAATGATTAGCTAGTTCAAGAGGCCCACAATGTCGTGAGGGAAGACTAAGACAATCACTCATGAAGAATACTAAGGGGTGTGTAATAAGGAGGAATCCTTCTTCCTTAGACAACCCTTAGTCTCTCACAAGGTCGACCAAGTGGAATGTTGACTCGAAGTGTCGAAAAAAATTCCACACTAGTCAAAGGATAGTGGCGCCCTTGGAGCACAAAAGTGTGTCTTGAAGGGAACGTCGCACAAAGAAAATGTGAGTCAATAAAATCCTATAAGGCCTAGAGAACTAAAATAAAATACTTAGACGTTTATAAAAGAGCCTACATTTGATCATTAAATTTTAAACAAGAAAATAACAAAGAGTCTAAGTATAATAGTTTTGACTAAATTAAAACATAAAAAGGGAATAAAGGGATTTAGAATAGTGATATAAGTAAAAGAAGAATTAAGAATGAATTGGGTATATGCACATGTGTGCATGAAAATAACAAAAAAGTATTTTTGAATAAGAAGAAATTAAAACATGAGAGAATGGGTGGTTCACATAGCGTAGCATCTTGAGTCAATATACCACCAATCCTAACTAAAAGAAGACTCCTAATCCAACTCAAACTAAAATATAGTCAGGGGACACAAAATAAATGAGGGATTGGGGAACTAAGGGACAACTAAGAGATAAAATAGGAAGACATTTGGGAATGTGAGGGAAATTGTCTAATTAATTAAAATAAAAAGGGAAATTACTTGTGCAACTTGGGGAGAGTGTGACACATTTAATGGGTGAATAATCCTTTAATTAAATTATTAAAAATTAATTATTTGTGCATGGGGACATGTGTCATTGAGAATTTTTCTATAAAATAAATAGAGAGGAAGGGAGAAGGATCACTTTTGGAAAGTATTGTTATGTTGTCAAAAAAAAATTGAACTAGTTTACTTGTTGAGAGTTGGGTTCCAAAACTTGGAAAAGAGTGGAAGCTCTTCCTTATGAGGAACTTTTTGGTGCTATTGTGTTTCTAGTTTATTTTTTGTGGCCCCTTTGCATCTTGGGGGGATAAGGGGGAAGAAGAGTACCCCTAGCGTTGGTTGGGAGGTATCGTTGAAGTCTTGGGATTGGCAAAAAAGGTTAGAATGACGTTGAAAAAAAATTTGGGAGCAAGCATTGCGCAAGTTCTTATTAAAGAAAAGGATCACTCTCATCTATCAGCAATTGGTTTATGGTATTTTATTGTATAATTATGTTATTGATACATGAGTTCTCATTTCATCCAGTGAATAGATAGAAGCTTATTGAAGATGTAATTATTATTTTGGTTTCAATTGTAGTTTATGGTCCTCCATATCTTTTTAATTGATTCAAGTACTCTTTTATTACTCGATCTTAATGATTTGTTGATCAACTGTAAAAAAAGAAAACATATTCACTTGCATGATTTCAGAATTGTATAGATTTAGTATTTCTTGGACTGTCCAAGACTTAATCATAATTAATACTTTATGAAAATGTTGTGTTTGTAGCAGCATTGTTGTTCATGTATTCTTCTAAACCATTGTGTTTTTCTTTTAAAAATAGTTATTGGAAGATAATGAATGATATGGTTGTAGAATCCCCGAATTAAGAATTGAGTGTCCATACTTCGTGTCAATTTCAATGATTATCTCAAGTCCACGTTTGTTGAAGTTATATATTATCACAGTTTGTGTTGGTTAAGATGGTATTTGAATGTGTTGCAGCCCTATTTCTAGATTACCTATTGAATCCTTCAATCTTGCATGAGAGAATGTATACAATACTAGAAAAGAGATATACACATATGATGGGGATGTTCGATTAAATTTTAAATGTTTATCGGGTTCTTCACAACTTAAACCAAAAGAATTGAATCTGGGAGAATCGTTATTTATCAATCATTGCAGGAAATTGTTGGAATATCTCTTCCATAGGTCTTACGTTTTGTGACAAAGTTAAATTCCTTTCGAAGGCAGTCATAACATTCCCTTAATCATGTATGCTAATCATTTCACCCATGCAGTTAAATTCTTTAGAAAATATTTTCACTTGAGTCAATTATTCTTACCTCCTTTGGATTCAATAATATAATCAGTGACAAGAAATAGAGCTCGTTATGCAAAGAATAAATTTTAGTTTAGGTTACGTGAAGGACGTAGTTGATTGATAGGTCTTGGATGATGGTGTGCATGCGTCATCAAGCAAATTATTACTTAATAATTAAAAGTGATGGTTACCTGGTAGCTTAATGCAGATTTTAGCAATTCCAGACTTATATATTAATTTATCCATCGGGTTGATCGAGTAGACACCTCAAAGTGATATCTGGGATTTTTTATAGTGGGAATGGGTAAAAACTGTTAGAAACTTCACTTTGGGTAACAACCGTTAGAAACTTCATTTTTTTTCAGATGGAAATTATTTTCTAAATCGTCTATACACTAGGTAACCCATCCTAAATGTACTCGACTTAATTTATTAATTGTTCAATTGTTACACCTACCCCACACAACTTTCAAGACTTTTTTTCGATGTTCTGGATGGTAACCCTGATATCTGAGCGAACGGATCACTGAAGATGACCGCTATATGGATTTCATGTTGACTCAATTGTAAACATGTAGTCCACTTGGAGCTCCTTCGATGGTTCAAATTTTTATCCTCAATGCGCTTTGACTTTGAGTAAATCATTTGGGTTATAGCAAGACTTAGATTCCGAAGAGATTATCCTTTATGATGTTTTGGAGTTTGCTTTAGAGTAACTTATGGGTCATCTTGATTCCTTTAGTATTAGAGATAGGAACTTAATCTCTCCTTAAATAAATAATTCTTGGGTTGATTAGTGTTTAATAATAGAAAAACTTCCATGAGTCTTTCATCAAATGATAATTTCATTATTGAAGCCTTTAAATTTTTAGATTTTTGGGTTACATCCTTATGTGGTTTGGTATCTAGTTATTCTAAATCAATTTAGAATAAATTGTAAATTTGTAATGTTTTTATAATTTCTAAGAATATAATCTAGTGAGATTGAAGTTTAAATTAAACTGATGAACAAGCATTTTAATCTAATTCTATTAAGGAATGGTCAAGACCTCTTCTAGATGATAAAAGAGAATCTTACACTAAAGGAGATATTTAAAAATTTATACCTTAAACGGGTATTTTTTCCATTGGTACAACTTAAGCATTTTAGACGTAAGCCTACCCTTTTATAGAATTTACTTTTACCCTTACCTTCCTTTATATGATTGACGTTAGTTTTTTCCCTTTATAGAATTATTGAATGTTGATAATTGTATCTTGATCTTGTTGGGAAAATTTTAGCGATGTTTAAAAAAAATAGACCAACGACTATTGTTATTCATGTATATTAATTGTCCTTGCTTATGTAGTTGTCTCCAGATAGTTTCAAATTCGTGTGGAATCGTTATTTATCAATCGTTGCAAGAAATTGTTGGAATATCTCTTCCATAGGTCTTACATTGTGTGACAAAATTTTCCATTACTTACAATAGCTTTATTTTTCTTAATTGATAAATATACTATTTTATCACTTCTATTGTACACAAGTTGTTAGTGTAGTTCTCTTCATCATCATATGAACCCTTCTGATGAACGTCGTGAATAATTACATTATTTCGTTTATTTTTTCGAGGAAGATACAGTTTCCTTTCCTAAACTTGGAGTTGTTATTATTGTTAATATTTAGTTGATTTTTCTTGAGTAATTTATTATTGTATTTTGCAGAACTACGATTAAATATTGACATAAATTATTAATGTAACTTAAAACATTGGATTGGATTTTAATATTTTAATGCTATGGATAGAGAATCCAACTCGTGATTCTATTAAAACATGGCATTAATACTCTCCATTCATGATACAAATACCTCAGCGCATGACAATATTTAACAGGACTAACCTTAGACCTCAGATTGTTGTTTGGTAGTCGTGTACTTAATTTCCTCAAGCGATTTAGAACTTACAGATGCATCCTTTACAATCTTTATATATATATATATATATATCCCTAGCCTTTCGAATGCATTCATAGCAGTCCCTTATTGTTGTATGTTAATCATTTCACCCATGCAGTTAAATTCTTTAGTAAATATTTTCACTTGAGTTAGTTATTCCTACCTCCCTTGGATTCAATAATATAATCAATCATGAGAAATAGAGATTGTTATGCATGGAATAAATTTTAGTTTAGGTTATATGAAGGACGCAGTTGATTGATAGGTCTTTGATGATGGCGTGCATGCGCCATTGAGCAAATTATTACTTAATAATTACAAGTAACGATTACCTGGTATCTTAATGTGGCTTTTAGCAATGCGAGACTTAGATCTTAATTTATCCATCGAGTTGATCGAGTAGACACCTCAGAGTGACATCTAGGAATTTTTACAGTGGGAATGGGTAACAACTGTTAGAAAATTCACTTTGGGTAGCAGCCGTTAGAAACTCCATTTTTTTTCAGATGACAATTTTTTTTTAAATTGTCTATACACTAGGTAACCCATCTTATATTTACTCGACTTAATTTATTAATTGTTCAATCGTTACACCTAACCCACAAAACTTTCGAGAATTTTGGTCGACGTTCTGGATGGTAACCTTAATATCTAAGTGAACAAATCATTGAAGATGACTGCCAGATGGAGTTCACGTTGACTCAATTGTAAACATGTATTTCACTTGGCGCTCCTTCGATCGTTCAATTTTTTATCCTCAATGTGCCTTGAGTAAATCATTTGGTTTATAGCAAGGCTTAGATTCCAGAGACATTATCCTTTATGACATTTTTGCGTTTTCTTTAGAGTAACTTCAAGGTCGTCTTGATTCCTTTAATATTCGAGATAAGAACTTAATCTCTCCTTAAATAAATAATTATTGTGTTGAGTAGTGTTTAATAAAAGAGAAACCTCCATGAGTCTTTCATCAAATGATAATTTCGTTATTGAAGCCTTTAAATTTTTAGATTTTTGGGTTACATCCTTATGTGGTTTGGTATCTAGTTATAGTAAATCAATTTAGAATAAATTGTAAATTCGTAATGTTTTTATAATTTCTAAGAATATCATCTAGTGAGATTGAAGTTTAAATTAAACTAATGAACAAGCATTTTATTCCAATTCTATTAAGGAATGGTCAAGACCTCTTCTAGATGATAAAAGAGAATCTTTCCATTGGTACAACTTAAGAATTTTAGATGTAAGCCTACCCTTTTATAGAATTTACTTTTACCCTCATCTTCCTTAATATGATTGGCGTTAGTGTTTTCCCTTTATAGAATTATTGAATGTTGATAATTGTATCTTGATCTTGTTGGGAAAATTTTAGCGATGTTTAAAAAAAATAGACCAATGACTATTGTTATTTGAGAATATTAATTGTCCTTGCTTATGTAATTGTCTCTAGATAGTTTCAAATATGTTATAAATATATATTAGCTAATGGTTTTTCTCTTACAATTTTGTTTTGAAAGGAGGGATGTATCACACTCAGAGATTGTATATGTTCAAATGACGCACAACTCCAGACAATTCCTTTTAAGATTCGTTTTCGTAAAAATTACTCTTTCCATAAAATTTATCTAAAGCAAAGATTTAAATTTTTACAACCATGAGGATTCATAGGAAAGATTTAGGATCAAGAGAGAAATATCACACGTCTCCTATTTTCACTAAAATTATGACAGTTGTAGGATTTTGAAGAAGATAGGTTTTGATATGCATAAATTAGAGAAAGCCCATGGACAAAAGGAGAAGATATGCAATTGGTGATGATTCGACATGAAAACAAAAAGAGAAATCCAGAAAAATAGAAATTCATACTCTAAGTAGGAGAGTTGGTTGTTTGTTAGCATGGAAAAATACACCATCACAGCAAAATATCAGGATTGTGGTCGGATGTAATCTTGCAACCAAGCTTGTCAACATGCACTTAAGAGTAGAAATTTGGATTTCACATGCCAAATGTTAACAAATGTTCGAACAAAACGTAGTCTTATGAACAACCAAAATTGCAGGGTATGTGCAACAAGGGAAGGATGAGAAGGCCTTAGGACTCTTAGAGATATGTAATAGGTCACATGAGAGTCAGGTTCGTAGATGAGTTCATGGGGTTAGGTTGTAATACTCATTGAGTGAATAATACGATGTCACTCAATGCATGGAAGCACATTATTGATAATCTTATGTGTTTAAAGAGAAATATAACATTAAAATTTATTTGTACTCTCGTGTTGTGGAAAGATAAATGGATTGACACAACAAGAAATATTTACAGGAACATAATGTCTTAATTCAACCATTTGGTCTGTGCATATAAAACCAATACACATAGTTACGGGAAGAATATATAAAATTCAACCATTCGGTCTGTGCATATAAAAATAAACATATAGTTTACAAGAAATATAAATCGAATTCAACAATTCAATTCATACATATTTTTTTTAAACAATACATATTCCATTAAAATAATAAAATAATACAATAACTAGAACATTCAAATATTGTAACCGGAAGAATAATGAAATATGTTGTTAATATTCAATCTCGAACTAGCGCGGAATCCTTTATTTTTTTCTTATCAAGTGACTTCACCGGTACCTCTCATCCAATGCTAGGGGTATTATTATTCCCCCTTAGTCCCCTGAGCTGCAAAGGGGTCACACACAGAATTTCAAAAACTATAGCTCAAGATTTCCCTTGCAAGGAGAGGCCTCCACCTCTTATCCAAATCTTGCAGCCCAACTCAGACAATAAACTACTCATAAGAAATTTCAACAACATTTTAGTCATCCAGCAATAGGGTCCTTTCCTCCTTACTCTTCCTTCTTTTTATAAGTAAAAATTGTCTTGACACTTGTTAATTCATACACAATTAAATAATTTTTAATAAATAAATTTAGAGATTATTCACCCCTAACACATGTCACACTTTCCCCAAGTTGCACATGTTTATTTATTTTTAGTAAAAATAATTATGCATTTTCCCTCACATCCACAATTAGTTCCTATATTTTCTCCTAGTTGTCCCTTAGTTCCCCAAATTCTCCTTGATTGTGTCTCCTAACTAATTTTATAGTTGGATTTTGATTAGGATTTTTCTATTAGTTAGGATTTAGAGTCTAGTTTCACTTAGGATTCTAACTCTATGTTGACAACCCATTCTCTCATGAAATCGTTTTAGTTTATTAAAAATATTTTTATTAATTTCATGAACACATTGTGCACATGTCCTAATTTTTATTCTCCTTTTTCTAGGTTTTAATTAGTCTAGTTTCCCTTAGACCCATTTCTACAAAATTTTATTAGGCATAACAATTGGACTTAGATTTATTATGTTTTGAGTATATAATTTTGTATAAATTTATATTCTCTTTCTATCAGTTCTAAGTGTTTGATTTATTCTCTCAGATCTTATAGATTTTTAATATCTCATTAGTTTATTCATGTGGCGTGTCCTTCAAGATGCACCTATGTGCTCCAAGGGTTCCACTCTCCATTTGAATTATTTTGGAAGTTGTCTGATGATTGGAGTCAATACTCCACTTATCGACCTTGTGTGAGACTTAGGGCTTACTGAGGAATAAGGAATCTATCTTATTGCACACCCATCAGAAATCCTCGTGAGCGATTGTCTGAGTCTGCCCTCATGGCATCATGAACCTCTCAAGAACAAGGTAGTCGTTAACCTTTAGTTCAGGTCATGGAGGGAGTGCTACTAGGATATGATAGGGATGTTGCCACACCTCTCCCTCATATATATGATATATGTATATGACCCCTTTACTCCATATGTGAGTCATATTAGCAAGTGTCATCCTTATTGTATCCACTGAAAAAAATACTATTAATAAATAGTATACATGAAATACATATCTGAAATCCTCATCAATAATACATGCATAATAAAGATAAGTACTCATAATCAAAGTAAATAGTTCACTCCCTGACTCAATCTAGATTCCAAGATGTTCTGTCGATTCCATCAGCATCCTAATCGCATCATGCTTCATGCACACTCAGGAAAATTCATCATAATACTTGTCAATTCTATACATCACTATAAATAACATATCAAAATTTCAACATTTAATTATAGCACAAAATTTGACTCATAAACCAAATCAGGTAATCACAAAGTACCATGTTTAGCTAGATCACTTGCATGCAAGTGTCCTAAAAAAATAATCTGTGTTATAAAAATGTGTTCCATTAAAATTTGGATGTTATATACACCCCCTCTTGTTTTAAACTTCGTCCTCAAGTTTGTACGGTCTAAAAATGAAAGAAATAATATAGTTTATACTAATCTATCTATCAAACTTTCAAAATAAATGTGGAAACTACTAATGCATCTCATCTGTGTCCTCCCAAGTGGAAGAATGTGGACTATAACTGTCCCACTAAACCTTGACCTACTTTACCAATCAACATCGTAGTTGTCAAGTGCAATGATCCAACATGTCGATTGGCTCCGCTATGAGAGCACCCTCATCTAATACCTGAAGTCTCGATCACTATAGACTGATGCTCAACCTTGTGGTTATTCACTACTGCATGAATCGTATGGGCCTTGCCCATATCTCCTACTATCTTTGTCCTACTAATATATTAGTTCTCACCTTTTGGATAGGACAATGTATCTAATAGTGGGGTTCTCTACAAGTCCAACATCCATTCTTAGGGCCAGTGCTCCTAGTTCCAGAGGAAGAATCTGCTATTCTAGGGTTCTAAGGTCTAGATTTGTTCTACGGAACAGATCTATATTGTTTTTTTTGCTGAGGAAGTTACAGTTGTTGTTGCGGTGGTACTCTATATGGAGTCCTCTGAGTGATAATATATTGATGCGCTGTAGAAAATACAGGCCATTTGGGTGCATCATGGTGCCCAAAATTATATCTAACAAGTGTTTGTTGTTGCAGCATTCTATGCGGTGCATGTTCTCTCTTCCTGGAAGACTTCCTACCCTGACCTCCATTGTTAAATTCCTCCTCAATGATGAAATCCTTCTATACTGCATCGTGCAAAGTCTGAGGCATCAATATCCTCACCTTAGCACGAATCTTGTAGTTGAGATCAAACACAAACTTATTCACTTTAAACTTTTTAGTGTTTAGGTGTGGAGCATCTCTAAGAAACTCCATAAATCTAGTCTCATACTCAGGTACTATACAATTTGTTTGTCGTAAAGTGTTGAATTCATTAAGCTGGAACTCAATGAACTCATCAGATAGGTACCTCTCTGGGAATCGTTCCTTGAACAATTCCCAAGACACATCCTCAATGGCCATATTCGGTTGTGGTAAGAGTGTCTTCCACCAAATAAGTGCACTCCCCTTCAGTTGAAAAACTGCCATACGGACCTTCATGTTGGAGGTATAATCGTGCAATGCAAAACACATTGCCATATTCTCAAACCAAGCTTCAGCGGCTAAACCGACCGTAGAACCCCATAACTCAGGAAATTTTACCTTCTTTAGTTCTCTATGAATGCCACTAATAGATACATGAGGGTGTTTTGAACCCTCATTAGGTATAGATCATCTTCCCTCATCACAATCAAGGGTATTTATCAACACTTGTGGTATCCTTTGAAAACACCTCATCATACACATGACATTGCTTGCTCCAACTTGCTCTTGATCGATAGTTTTCTCTTCCCTCTGTGGAGAAGATACCTCGATGTGGGTGTACTTAAAGGAGGCATACCTCTTCCTTCTGCACCCCAACGTCTACTCATTGTTTTTCCTCTAACGATGATACCTGCATAAAACAATTTTCAATTTATATTAGTAATTACATCTTTAATTAAAAATTTACATTGGAAGTTATGATGAGTCCAATGTCATAGCGTAGAACCCCACTCTGATATAATATGTAATGACCCTCTTAACACATTCAAAAATGTGATCCAGGTAGATATCGGGGGCCACCCAACTTTTCCAAATGGCTCAAAACAGTTTTCTGGCCATTTTGGCAATTTACTATTTTTAGCAGGTTTTCACTTCCGGAGCCATTTTGAGGGCTTAAATGAAGTTTTTTCAAGATTGAGGTTCTCAATGATAGCCAAAGGAATGATTGAGCCCCAAAAATGAATCTCCTCGATGATACCTTTCCAACGAGCTATCACACGCCTAAAACGAAGATTATATGCAAAAGTTATGACCCCGGGAAGTTGATGCACCAACTTACCCAAACGGGGCCCACATGACTTTTGGCGCTTCATCTCCTAGGGTTAAGTTTTTAGATGTCTAGGACTTTTGGCATTCCCAATTATTGTAAAAAGGCCTCCAGAGCCTCATTGTAACCATCTTCTTGCGAATGCGAGTAGCCGTCACATCTCTTCTCAGAGATAAGCTGTCACCATTCTAGCGAGTCTTTCACTCTGTATTTTTACAGTCTCTGTACATTTCTTTGATGAATAGAAATCGTGTATTACTGTATATATGTGTTTATGGTTGCATCTCTGATACATTTCTCTTATATTATTGAATATCTGCAATATATCTGTGTATTTCTTTATTATATCTCCGCTCTCATTTCATGCCGAAAAGAATCCGGATCAATGGTATCAGAGCAGGCTGCTCTTGTTCATTTTTTTTTCAGTGCATGTCCCCGATGAGGTCCGAGTATGGCAAGTTGGGTCTCGAGCTTGTCTCTCTTGAGGACAATCGCTCTAGCACACCCATGAAACCCTCAATGGAGGAAGAAAAGAAAAATGATGGAGCAGACGATCCTATCAGTCTGTTGCTTGAGCAAGCTCTCACGCGACAGAGGGACGAAATCCATGAAACCCTCTATGGTGGAAGAAAGAAAAATGATGGAGCAGACGATCCATCAAGAGCTTGAGCAAGCTCTCACGACAGAGGGATCTAAAATGATGGAGAATTTTTCCCACCTCCTTCAATGCCCGACAAGATCGCCATCTTCATCAAGCTTGACCACTTTGGAGGCACCTCGCCTTCACAAGTACAAAAGTTAATTTTGATATTCCCCTGCATTTAGTTGGGTCAAATAGATGCATATGCCCTAGATAAATGGTTGAACCTGCTAGAAGGTTATTTCATTCATTATTTTTCTGACAAGGAAAAGATCACCTTCAAGCTCCTCAAGGCTCTCCCCCATGTCAAACACAGGAAACTTTACCGGAGCAGAGTTCCAATGAGGAATTGGAATATACAAATGAGCCCACTTGGAATTTTTTGTGGATGCGGTAGCGAACAAGATTCACCCTGTTGGAAACCATGAGGAACAATACATGAGATGGACCACTAATCAAGGCAAGAGAGGCCGAATACCACCAATACCTTCCATACCTTGGCGCACTAAGCTAGGTATCAAAGACCCGAACGACATTTGGTTTCCTCGAAATACCGCGGGGTTCTAATACGATACATCCAAACTGAAATGCCGGATTTTCCTGACATCTCATCACTGGCCGCCATCGACATGTCAAGTAAAATCTAGCAGAAATTTAAGCAAAGGAACAAGCAGGATTTCGGGTCTAGAAATCCACAACAATCAAAGTACATGACAAAGACAACCCTAAATGAAAACAGCCTCCGAAACCCAAGCTACGTGGAAAAGAAGGGTCACGGAAGACAAAGAAGCTACACCAAAATGGTGTAATTTCCACAAAACTCGCACAACACCGATGAATGTCGCTTCAAAACACAGGCTAAGATCAAAGACAAGAGCCAACCCCCATTTAGAATCCGACTCAAAAAACACCGGTAAAAGACAGATCATCGACGCAGACTTCACTGCCATCGTCAGCGAATCGAGAAATTCAACCAAAGAACCAACAGATCCAGAGGGGGAGGCCTTTTCATACTGCATGTGGGTGAAGGGGACCCCGTTGCATTTTATTGTTGATAGCGAAACCGTAAGAACCTCATCTCAGCAGAGGTCGCCAAAAGTTGGGATTGTCGATAACACCACACCCGCAACCATACAGAATTGCAGGCTTCGCCAATGATCTAGATCTTCGTGTTAGCCGCCAGCAGTGTCATTTGTCATACGGCATCCAACCTTCAAGGATGAGGTATTATGTGATGTTGCCCACTAGATGTCTGTGATGTCATCTTGGGCCAACCATACATGTGGAAACATCATGTTTTTTTTATGAGTCTTGACCCCGCAGTGCCATTTTTTCTCTTTGGGGTCATCTCTACAGGATACCAGAGGTTCCAACTACTACCCCACCTAAACAAGTACAGTAAGGTAGTATGTCATACTAGAAAATTCATCTTCTCCACAATCTGTTCAAAGGGTGAACAAGGATACTGCAGCCACCACAAATTCAACCAAAGAACCTTCTAGAATTCAAATGTAAGGTGTCTATTGGGTTAAAAGAAAGCTCCTAAGGTTGCAGCAAAGCACGAAGATTCCTTCTGCACACAGTCATCTAATATAGCCAGACTGGTTAAAAAGGTCCAAACCTTCCAGCCACAGGTTCGTGACAGATTTCCACAATCTAAGCAGCGTGACTTCTCCAGCAAGACAAGTAGCTCACCAAGATGTAGATTCAACAAATGCTTTTCCCTCTCCCCCGGGAACTCAAAGCAATGGAGACCATTGCTTCCTAAGGAGTGAGGATTGATCCAGGTAGATATCAGGGGCCACTCACATTTTCCAAATGGCTCAAAACAGTTTTCTGGCCATTTTGGCAATTTACTATTTTTAGCAGGTTTTCACTTTCGGGGCCATTTTGAGGGCCTAAATGAAGTTTTTTTAAGATCGAGGTTCTCAATGATAGCCGAAGGCATGATTGAGCCCCAAAAATAAATCTCCTCGACGATACCTTTCCAACGAGCTATCACACACCTAAAACGGAGATCGTATGCAAAAGTTACGACCCCGGGAAATGGATGCACCAACTTACCCAAACGGGGCCCACGTGACTTTTGGCGCTTCATCTTTAAATTTTTACAACCATAAGGATTCATAGGAAATATTTAGGATGAAGAGAGAAAGATCACATGTCTCCTATTTTCACTAGAATTATGACAGATGTAGGATTTTGAAGAAGATAGGTTATGATATGCATCAATTAGAGATAGCACGTGGAAAAAAAGAGAAGATTCATAATTGGTGATGATTCGACATGCAAACAAAAAGAGAAATCCGGAAAAATAGAAATTTGTACGCAAAGTAGGAGAGTCAATTGTTTGTTAAAATGGAAAAATCCACCATCACAAGAAAATATCAGGATTTCGGCTTGATGTCATATTGAAACCAAGCTCGTCAACAAGCACTCAAGAGTATAAATTTGTATTTCACATGCCAAATGTTGACGAATGCTCGAACAAAACGTAGTCTCATGAACAACCAAAATCATAGGGTATGTGCAACAACGGCAAGACGAGAAGGCATTAGCACTCTTAGAGAAATGTAGTAGGCCGCATGAGAGCTAGGTTCATAGTTGGGTGCTCAGGGTTAGGCTTTAATATTCATTGAGAGAATAATATGATGCCTCTCAGTGCCTGGAAGCACATTACTAATAATCTTATGTCTTTAAATAGAAACAAGACTTTAAAATTTCTTTGTACTCTCATGTCATCGATAGATAAATGGATTTACATAGAAAGTAGTAGTTACAGGAACATAATGTCTTAATTCAACCATTCGGTCCATGCATATAAAAACAATACACATAGTTACAGGAACAATATCTCAAATTCAACCATTTGGCCTATGCATATAAAAACAAAACATATAGTTTACAAGAAATATAACTCGAATTCAACCATTCGATTCATACATTTGTTTTTTCAACAATACATATTCCATTAAAAGAATAAAATAATCCAATAGCTATAAAATTCAAATACTGTAACCGAAACAATAATAAAATATCTCATTAATCTTCAATATGGAACTAGCATGACATCCTTTACCATTTTCTAATCAAGTGACTTCACCGGTACTTCCCATCCAACGCTAGGGGTGCTCTTCTTCCCCCTTAGCCCCCCGAGCCGCAAAGGGGTCACACACAGAATTTCAGAAAATATAGCTCAAGATTTCCCTGGCAAGGAGAGGCTTCGACCTCTTATGCAAAGCTTGCAGCCCAACTCACACAAGTAAACTACTCATAAGAAATTTCAACAGCATTTTAGTCATCCAGCAATAGGGTCCTTTCCTCCTTACTCTTCCTTCTTTTTATAAGAAAAAATTGTCTTGACACTTGTCAATTCATGCACGATTAAATAATTTTTAATAAATAAATTTAGAGATTATTCACCCCCAACACATGTCAAAAATTTTCCAAGTTTCACATGGTTATTTCTTTTTAATCAAAATAATTATGCATTTTCCCTCACATCCACAATTAGTTCCTAGATTTTATCCTAGTCGTCCCTTAGCTCCCCAAATTATCCTATATTGTGTCTCCTAACTAATTTACAGATGGAGTTTGGTTAGTATTATTCTCTTAGTTAGGATTTAGATTCTAGTTTGACTCAGGATTCTAACTCTCTGTTAACAACGCATTCTCTCATGAAATAGTTTCTTTTTATTAAAATATTTTTTATTAGTTTAATGCACACATTGTGCACGTCTTAATTTATATTCTCCCTTTTCTAGGCTTTAATTAGTCTGATTTTCATTAGACCCATTTCTATAAAAATTTATTAGGCATAACAATTGGACTTAGATTTATTATGTTTCGAGTTTATAATTTTGTATAGATTTATATTCTCTTTCTATCAGCTCTAAGTATTTGTTTTATTCTCTAAGGTCTTCTAGATTTTTAATAACTCATTAGTTCATTCATGCAACATGCCTTTCAAGACACACCTATGTGCTTCAAGGGTGCCACTTTCCATTTGACTTAGTTTGGAATTTGTGTGACGCTTGGATTCAATAATCCACTTTTTGACCTTGTGTGATACTAAGGGCTTACTGAGAAATAAGGAATTTGCCTTATTGCACACCCCTCATAAATTCTCATGAGTGACTATCTTAGTCTTCCCTCGTGAGCGACTATATGGAGTGATAGTAGGTTGTGACAGGGAAGCTGCCACACCTCTCTCTCATCTATCTAATATATGTGTATGATCCCTTTACTCCATATCTAAGTCAAATTAGCAAGCATCCACTGAAAAAATACTATTAATAAATCTTATACATGAAATCCATATCTGAAATCATCATTAATACTGTGTGTGTAATAAAGCCAAGTACTCATAATCAAAGTAAATAGTCCACTCCCTAACTCAATCTAGAGTTCAAGGTGTTTTGTCGATGCCATCATCATCCTCATTGCATCATGCTTCCTGCACACTCAAGAAACTTCATCATAATACATGTTAATGTTATACATCAATATAAATAACATATCAAATTTCAACATTTAATTATAGCATAAACTTTGACTCATAAACCAAATCAAATAATCATAAAGCACCATGTTTAGATGGATCACTTGCATGCAAGTGTACTCAAAGAATAATCTGTGTTATAAAAATGTGTTCCATGAAAATATGGATGTTACATACACCCCCTCTTGTTTTAAACTTCATCTCGAAATTTGTACAGTCTAATAATGAAAACAGTAATATAGTTGATACTAATATATTTATCAAACTTTCAAAATAAATATGGAAATCGATGACGCATCTCATGTGTTTCCTCCCAAGTGGAAGAATGGGAACTATAATTGTCCCATTGGACCTTGACCTACTCGACCAATCGACGTTGTAGTTGTTGAGTGTGATGGTCCAGTATGCAGATTGGCTCCATTGTGAGAGCAAACTCATCTAATACCTGAAGTATCGAGCACTATAGACTGATGCTCATCCTTGTGTTCATTCACCACTTCATGAATTCTATGGGCCTTGCCCAAATATCCTACTTTCGTATGTCCTGATGATCCAATAGTTCTCGCCTTTTGGATAGAATAATCTCTCTTATAGTGAGGTTCTCCACAAGTCCAAAATTTGTTCTTAGGACCGGTGCTCCTAGTTCCAGAGGAAGAATCTGTTGGTCTAGGGTTATGAGGTCCAGATCTGTTCTATGGGATATATCTATACAACTATTTTTGTTGAGGATGATGCAGTTGTTGTTGTAGTGTTTCTCTATACAAAGTCCTCTGAGTGATAATTTGTCGATGTTGTGTATAAAATGCATTCCCTCGAGGTGCATCACAGTGCCCAGAAGTCTATCTAACAGATGTTTATTGCTGTGGAATTCTATGTGGCATCTATCTTGTCTAGCTGGAAGGATTCCTACCCTGACCTCAATTGTTCAATTCCTCCTCAACGATGAAATATTTATGTATTGCATCATGACAAGTCTGAGGCATCAGGATAATCACCTTAGCATGAATGTTGTAGTTTATACCAAACATAAACTTATTCACTCTTAACTTTTTAGTGTTCAGGTGTAGAGCATATCTGAGCAAATCCATAAATATATCCTCATACTCAGGTACTATACAACTTCCCTTTCGTAAAGCATTGAATTCACTAAGCTAGTGCTCAATGAACTCATCAAATAGGTACCTCTCTCAAAATCCTTCCTCGAACAATTCCCAAGACACTTCTTCAATGGCCATATTCAGCTATGGTAAGAGTGTCTTCCACCAAATAAGCACACACCCCATCAATTGAGAAATCGCCATATGGACCTTCATGTTGGAGTTATAATTGTGCAATTAAAAACACATTTCCATATTCCCCAACCAAGCTTCGGTGGCTAATCTGTCTGTAGAACCCTAGAACTCAGGAAATTTTACCTTCTCGAGTTATCTATAAACACCACTACTAGGTAGAGGAGGATGTTGTGAACACTCATTGGGTGCATATCGTATTCCCTCATCACGATCAAGGTGATTTATCGACGCCTCTGACATCCTTTGAAAAGACCTCATCATACCCATGGCATCGCCCATCGTGAATTTCTCTTTCTTGGTAGTTTTCTCTTCTCTCTATGGAGAAGATCCCTTGGGTGTGGGTGTACTTGGAGGAGGCATACATCTTCCTCTCACACCCCAATGTCTACTCATTCTCCATCCTCTAACCATGATACCTGCATAAATAAAATATTCAATTTATATTAGTAATTACATCTTTAATTAAAAATTTACATTGGAAGTCATAACGACTCCAGTTTCGCAGAGTAGAACCCCACTCTGATATCATATGTAATGGCCCTCTTGAAACATTCAAAAATGTGTGAGAAAAAACAAAAATATAAACATTAATTAAGATCATCAAAGGGTAAATGTTTTTTTTTTAACTGGTCATAAAAAGTATGTATTTAAAATACACAGAAATAATTCGGTTGACAACTCATTAGGTATCTTGCATCTACACACAACTGTTTTCAACAATATAGCATTCAATTAAATAAAGGATCAGTTACGCAAATTAAATAAAACTCATCAAGAAATTCTTAAAAGTCTGACAGCTTCCCTTCACTAATTAAGTTCTTGGTTCACCTTTATATGCACCTTCTCTTTGTGGACACGAATGATTTATGCCCTTCATCTCCACATGTATATAAACTTATCTCATATTCTTTTAACCACCTAATCCCCTTCCACATCCTTTGAAACCTATAATCCTCACCACAACATTTTCTTGAAGCACTAATTTCATCTATCTTCTAGTCACATGTAAGTTCCATTTTTCGTATTGAATTGCAACCTTTACTACTGTGACCACCCTTCCTCTAACCAAGTTTCTCTTGTTATGTTTTTTCTTTAACTTCTCTCCTACCTTTAAAGGTGGTTCGTAAACTACTTCAACTAAATGTATTTTGTGCAACTAAATTCATATTAAACGAAAAATCTAAACCATTCAATAATCAGAAATAATTTTCCCCAACTTTTAAAAAGAACTCTTGGAAAGGTTTGAAATCAATGATCCAAAGTCCAAGGATTTCAAGAAGATAAAAAAAAATGATTTGATGGTTGGAATTTCAAGGCAGTGTTATAAATAAAAACGTGTTGATGCAAACACAACCTAAGAGAGACAAAAATAATGCTTGGGAAGAAGATTCAACAATAACATAAAGAAGAAGAAATATGGAATAAGTCTAATTGAAATCAAAGGAAAAGAGAATTTTTCATCCTATCCACTATGAACAAGGACTTTTTTTAGCTAAAACAATTTGCAAAGAAAACAACAGTGAAAATAAACAATCTCTGGTTAAAAGTGTAAAGATTACATTTATAAAAATTCTTGAGTATGAATAAAATTCATCAAATGTTGGTTTTCACATTTTGGTTTCCAATCTAGTCTATTGATATTGAATTTTGGTAAGATTGTGGGTGGGTAACTTGACTCTTGGTTGTCAAAATTACATGTTTGCACAACGGTCTCATGCTTAATAATTTATTGATGCAAATTACTATAATTTGCTCATATTCCTTTGAATTATCAAGTGCGTTGTTGAAAATCACAACACATTGCAAATTGTTGGCCATAAGTGGATTTGTAACTACAGTAATCAATTGTTAGCTACAGCCTTCTCCAATGGGAATAAATTTATATACGTTTCAATAAATCTTGGGTAAAGTGTAGGGTTCAACAACCATACATCCCCAAGTATATGTACCATGGCGCTAACTTACAACCATCATCATGTTAATATATATATATATATAGGGTATTGTACCTTTTTTTTTTAGTGAGAAGTGATTTGGGATTTACTCTATTGTATTGTCAAGGTGTTGAATTCTTACCAACTTGGGTGATGTTATGTTCAACCACATCCCTTGCAGCTCTATTTTCAGTTAAATGAATCTCTAGTTTGTACCTTCTGCTTTGTTCGCCAGTTTTAAGTGATGGTTATCCTTCTACTAGTACAATGTCATATTAAAGAGATAAATCATTGATCTCCACTATTCATTGTAACGGATCTAAATTTCTATGATGGGCAATTCAAAGAAAAGAAAAGAAAAGAGGAAAACTATAATCAAATTAATAGAATAATACAAGAATGCAGGAATATAGACTTTGAAATAACAACGTTATCAATAACATCGTAGTCCTTGTCATCAGTATAATCCTTGGCATCCTCATAGTTGCAATTATATTGTGGATAGTCGTCTACCGTCTGGCAATGGTTGGATTTCAACTACCATATCCAGTACTCTCGACTTGACTTCTTTTTTTTTTGGTTTTAGTATCAGATACATGCTCCAAAGGATTTAGATAACATGAGTCCATAGCCACAAACCCTTTCCCCTGTGGTCAAATATTAGCACCCACAAGACTACTTTGGACCATAAAATACCGGATAAATTTGATCGTAGCATTCATGGACTGCTCTGGTGATACACTCAAATATTGTACATGTTCGAATGATGCACAACTCCAAACAATTCCATTTAAGATTCCTTTTCATAAAAGTTACTCTTTCCATAAAATTTATCTGAAGCCAAGCTTTAAATTTTTACAACCATGAGGATTAATAGGAAAGATTTAGGATTAAGAGAGAAATATCACACGTCTCCTATTTTCACTAAAATTATGACAGTTGTAGGATTTTGAAAAAGATGGGTTTTGATATGCATCAATTAGAGAAATCCCATGGACAAAAAGAGAATATTCGTAATTGGTGATGATTCAACATGAAAAAAAAAAAGAGAAATCTGGAAAAATAAAAATGTGTGCTCTAAGTAGGAGAGTCGATTGTTTGTTAGCATGGAAAAATCCACCATCACAACAAAAGATTAGGATTTCAGTCATATTTCATCTTGCAACCAAGCTCGTCAACATGCACTCAAGAGCAGAAATTTGGATTTCACGCGCCAAATGTTGACTAATTCTCGAACGAATCATAGTCTCTTGAACATCCAAAATCATAGGGCATGTGCAGCAAGGGTAGGATGCGAAGTCCTTTGGAATCTTAGAGATATGCAGTAGGCTACATGAGATCCAAGTTCGTAGATGGGTTCCCAAGGTTAGGCTGTAATACTCATTGAGCGAATAATATGATGCCTCTCAATGCATGGAAGCACATTACCGACAATCTTATGTGTTTAAAGAGAAACAAGACTTTAAAATTTATTTGTACTCTCGTGTCTTGGACAAATAAATGGATTGACACAACAGGAAGTAGTTATAGGAACATAATGTATTAATTCAACCATTTGGTCTGTGCATATAAAAACAATACACATATTTACAGGAACAATGTCTCAAATTCAACCATTTGGTCTATGCATACAAAAATAAAACATATATTTTACAGGAACTATAACTCAAATTCAACCATTTGATTGATACATTTTTTTTTAATACATATTCCATTAAAAGAATACAATATCTAGAACATTCAAATACCGTAACCGACATAATAATGAAATATGTTGTTAATATTCAATCTAGAACTGGCACGGCGTCCTTTACCATTTGCTAATCAACTTCGTCGGTACCTCGCAGCTAATGCTATGGGTACTCTTCTTCCCCCTTAACCCCCCAACCCACAAAAGGGTCACACACAAAATTTCATAAACTATATCTCAAGCTCACCCTCGCAAGGAGAGGCTTCCACCTCTTATGCAAATCTTGCATCCCAACTCACACAAGTAAACTAATCATAAGAAATTTCAATAGCATTTTAGTCATCCAATAATAGGGTCCTTTCCTCCTTACTCTTCCTTCTTTTTATAAGAAATATTTGTCTAGACACTTTTCAATTCATGCACAATTGAATAATTTTTAATAAATAAATTTAGAGATTATTCACCCCCATCACATGTCACACTTTCCCCAAGTTGCACATTTTATCTGGGTCGACATAAATGCCTTCTTTAGAAATAACATGTCCCAAATACTATATTTTATCTTTATAAAATTCACATTTAAGCATAGAGGGGTTTCCGCGGTGCAAAATTCACATTTGTTGATCTTAGCATATAGTTCATGTTCCCTTAACACTTGTAAAATTATTCTTAAATTTTCTTCATGTTCTTGTTCATTTTTTGAATATACTAATCTATCATCAATAACAAATTAACGAATTTATCCAAGTACTTACTTAAAATAGTATTCATTAAACACATGAACAAGGACGAAGCGTTTGTTAAACCAAAAGACATTACTACAAACTCATAGGGGTCATACCTCATTCTAAAAGTTGTTTTATGAATATCTTCATATTTTATTCTAACTTGATGATATCCATATTGTAAGTCAATTTTAGAGAATATCGTCGCTCTTCTTACTTCATCGAATAGATCATCAATGTGAGGTAAAGGATATTTTTTTTTAATGGTCATTTTATTTAGTTGTCGATAATCAATACACAGTCGTAAAGTACCATCATTTTTCTTTACAAAAAGTACATGTGCTCCCCACGGAGACACACTTGGTCGAATGTACTTTTTATCTATTAATTCTTGTAATTGTATCTTTAGTTCATTCATCTCTAAGACGTTCATCCTATAAGGATCCTTAGAGACTGGTACTGCTCCAGGTACTAGATTTATAGTAAAATCTATATCTCTTTGTGGAGGTAATCCTAGAATTTCTTCCAGGAATACATCTTTAAATTCATTTAAAACAAAAAACTTTGAGATATTAGTTTGTTTATTTTCCTCCCTGTAATCTGTTACATTTATAGCATATAATTTACAACCTTTAAGAACACATTTTTTCATTTGTAATGATGATATTTCCCTAACAGAAATTGTTTTAGGTATTCCCTTAATATTAAAAACATTACCATTATCATTTGTGCATAAAAATGTATTATTATAGCAGTTTAATATCACTCTATGTTATTCTAACCAATTCATACCAATCAACAAGTCATAAGACCCCATATGCAAAACATTCAAATCAGCATAGGTTTTGTTCATTATTTAGCGTACATTCTACTTCCACCATAGAATTCAGATGATCTACATGTCTATTTTCCAGTGATGCACTGATTTTTGGAATGTTCCTTGCAATTTCATCAATTGTAAAGGTTTCACGAACATCATGCAGGTTTTTGTTGTTTTTCTTCCTCAGCGGACAGTCCTTGTAATAATATGGGTCACCGCACTCCAAGCGTTTCAAAGGTTCTCTTTGGGATGTATTTTTATTATAAACAGTAACTGGTTCTTTTTCCTTATTCCCAAATTGATTATAAGGCTTATTACCTTTATAGTTACTCCCTTGATAACTTCCTTGATTATTTCCAAAATTTTTATTATAAATTTAAATCCTTTTCCTTTTTGTTCAAATTTATTAAGCTTTTTATCTTTCTAGTTATTTACATTCTAATGTTTTTTTTTTTTTTTTTTTGTTCATAAAATTTGTTTTCCTCATTTCTTCTTCCAATGTTCTTGGGTTATCGTGTTCAATTATTTCTTTATAAATAGGAGGTAGACAACTTATAACACGTTGAATCTTTGGCTTTTCATCAATAATATAAGGCACATAATGAAACAAATTATGAACTTACTGCACAAATCTTTCATTGTCATACTTCCCAGTTTTAAATCATAAATTTCCTTAGCCTTTTCCTCATAATATTGTTCTGACAAGTATTTTATTTTAAAATATTTCTTAAAATTTCAAGTTACATATCATTCTTTAATATGTTTTACCTTTTTTTATATCTTGCCACTAGATACCATCTTTCCCAATCAAGTTATATATTTCCATTTTCCCTTTTAATTCACTAGAATAATTATATATTTGGAAGTATTTCTTCATTCCTGAAAGCCATGCTTTAGCTTCTTCTTCTGTTTCAATTTCACCATTGAACACAGGGGGTTTGATATTTTTAAAGTCCCCAGTGATTTCATCATAAAACTTGTGTTTCTTTTTAGTTTCCAATTGGTTACTATCACTACTTTCACTTGAATCTTCGTGTTTTTGTTTTCTTTTATTATCCAATTTCTCATTAGTAGATTAAGTCTCAGTATCATGTTTGTTTTCTTAATTTTTGTTTGCATGTTATATTTCCAATTTCATTAGAGCCAAATTCTTTATTATTAAGGTTTTCACGATCATGTAATTTTTTAAATAACACGTCATTTAATTATTCTTGTGCTTTTAGGATACGTTCGTTATGAGCCTTCACATTTTGTAATTCTTCTTTAATATATTTAATTGTTTGTAACATTTATGAATGATTATCATTTCTACTTTCATTTAGATTTACCCAGATATTCTCTTCATTAAAATTGTATTGTTACACATTATTCTGATGTTTGGGATGAGAACCCCCTTCTCTCGACATCAAACTTTTGTCCTTCTCTGTATATAAATACAACAAGAAAAATTTCCTTTCTCCCTATATATATGAAGTGAGAAGAAAATTTATAATTTTGTATCAGTCTACTTTGAAAAGAAAAAAACAAAAAGTAGGAAATAAATATATGTAATATGTTTATTATGTTGAACCCTCTCAGGCCAAGTGCTAAAACCTCTTTGATACCATTTTCTCACAAACCCTAAAAAAAAAATCATAAATGCAATTTACATATCTACATATATTTATATACCATACCTTAGGGTCCATATTGATATTATAGGTTCATATTTATTTGATCCTAATAACAAACCTATAGCAACTCTAAGTTTTTAATATCACTCTTGATATTTAAGGACTACATAGAAACCTTATAAGTTTAATGACCATCTAATTAAAATTTATTAACACTATAAATATCCCATCAAAAAGTCTTTCAAGTAACATTAGAATTCTTGTAAAGTCTTCGCATACTATTTAATTCTTTGGGGGGGGAATTATTGTATATGATTTAAATTTCTTAATGCTAAAGTCAAAAACAATGTATTCTTTTATACTCTATGACATGTTATGTGTTATATCAACACTTCACCTATATTAAATTTTACATGCTATATGATGTTGATGTTTGTTGTGAACGTCGTCCTTAGCAAAGGTAAATGGAAGACCTCTGGCAAACATTTGGTGAAGTCCTGTCAAGGTTTAAAGGAGGTAATATATGGCATGATCTTAGCCATTATTTTTAAACAAGTGTTGCTCCAATAAGAAACTACCTGGAGGAAAGTACTTGATCTCGATTTTAATGATGGTTTCAGGATTCCTACGAGTTTGTCTGAAACCCTAAAGTTTTCATTTCTCAAGTTTTGTTTTCTCTGTAAGAAAATTGTTTTGCTCTAAGAAACGAGTTCTCTGTAAGAGTTTTGTGAAGATAGTTACTCTGTAATATTGTTCTAAGTGAGGAGTTACCATGTATGTTTGTTATGTGTGAGGAGTTATTTATGCTTGTTCTGTGTGAGGAGTTACTCTATAGGAGTTTTTGTTGAGTAGAGTTCTTCTTTCCTTGAAGGTTTGCCACAATGGGAAATAGTTTTTCATCTGGAGAACAAATCTATTTCCCTTCTGTAAGTAAAGTTTTAGCATTTTTAAGCGTAACTGGTTAAATGTCTTTCTTTATTTTATCCTCTATTTATTTTTTTCTTTGTATAAAATGAGATGATAATCCAATCTCTATTACATGTCTGGTTGAATCTAATCGTACTCATTTTTCTATTGAACGCGGTAAGCGTCAGTTTCAAATTATGTTGGTCTCCATTGCTTAATTTCTTTATATTCCCAGAATTTATTCTAAAGAAATTGAGCAGGGTACTAATGATTTTTGTTTGTTCTTATTGTTATTATTGTTCTTATTGTTCGAGGTATTAATGATTTTTGTTTGTTCTTATTGTTATTATGGGTCCAAACCTTCCGGTCTTAACAACCCTATTCCAAATTGAACCTCGTGGGTGGATTACTTCATGAACAAGTAGAGGTCGAGCTGCAAATTTCATGCTTATAATCTATATATAAGTTATTACTTTTCCAAATCTCAGATCTGGAAATAGATTGTAAATATATAATTATTCTTTTTAAGGTTACGGTTTTCCGTAGATACGCTTCCATGTTACCTCTGAATGGAGATGTATAAATATTTTGAAGCTAGACAAAACTTTATGAGTTTAAAATCTATTATTTTCACTTAGGGATACAGGATTCACCCTAGATAGAATTTCCTGGTATCTTTGTACATAGTTATGTAAGTCTTTTAAATTTGAACAGAACTTTATGGGTTTCGGTTTTCCTTTTGGACTGTTAACACTGAAATAAAGAGATTTTATTTTTCTCTCTAGTTTCTTTTAAAAGGCTTTTATCGTTTCGCCTATATTTACTTGATATGGAAAAAATATTTTACAAAATGTAAATGCATACTTATATCTACAGTATGATTTTAAAGAGGACCCTCTGTATTTTCTATTACATTTGTTGGTAAATTATTTATAACTATATATGCATTTAATAGCATATAGTTCTATTTTCCTATGTTTTACCTATTGTTTTTCTTAATATTCCCTACATCAATTCGTCACTTAATTAAATATGATAACTACCAGTATATATGTATGTATGGCTCTTTTCCTTTTGACTGTTATAAAATTAAAAATATAACTGTTCATATAAACATAAACAGAAGCGATATACGTCTCTTTTTCTTTTGGCTGCTATAAAATTAGAAATGCAATTGTCTATATAAACATAAGTGATATCTCAACCATTGAGATAGAAAATAAAAAACCTTATCTATTTGCATATAAACAGAAAACAATGTATATACCCCTCAAATAAAATATTATTGTTTATATCCAACTCATAACCATGTTTTCTCTTTCAATATTCCTACTAAAAAGATTGCAAATGTATAGAAATTGGGACTTATATAAATTCACAAATGAATAGATGGAGACAACAACAATATGAACGTCGTCATTCCTCTCAACCTTAATCTATAACGGCTTGCTCTGAATACCCCTCATCCTGATCGTTGAACCACAATTCCTCTCAACCTTAATCTAGAACGGCTTGCTCTGAATACCCCTCATCCTGATCGTTGAACCACAAGGATGAAGACTATAGTTCTTATTCCTGCAAAAATTTATCTTGAATTTCACACATTTCGTTGCTATGGTATCTTTCCCAGTCATGTGAGCCTCTTGCTCAATTCATGTGAGGTATTTTTATTCATTTGCCTAGGACGTTTTGGTCATTAATTAGCCACCTGCTCAATTCTAACTCTCACTTGAGTTTGAACAGATTTTTTGGAAAGATGCTCCTTGCATCACTTGAGTTCGACTCAAGTTCTTTTCCACTTGGTCTTTCATAATATGTCACTTTTCATTTCTCCTTGTGAATCAACAATCACTCTTTAAAGGCTACCTTCAGATTGTTATTTCCTTCTTTTTATTAAAAAAATACTTAAAATTTATTTACAATTGCTTCACCCACCCTTGGTAAAACTTAAATCAATCAATAGTTTATTACATAAATAAAATAAAGTATTAATAATTTCAAAGTTTAGGATATTACAAATATGCATCTAAACATTATTGTACTAAACTAACATATTGGATAAGTGATCCACACCATGATATTATTTTCTAAGGTTCATCTAGTTCAATTTGTTGTACAACTCTTCCACATCGTCATCATATATGAAGAATTTTGATACAACATTCGACCTGCTATCAGATTCAAAATACCAATGCGTCGTGGATTTTAAATACAGCTCCGGTTATGATTGGAGATACCACAAAATGGATCCTGTGAACTGGTCCAAGATCCAGATCGAGCTATAAACTTTTATATAGTGCAGGTCGTCTCAATCTGAACGTGGCCAGAAATCCTAGCCCGATCTAAGATCTATCAGTCAAATAATACTACACATTATTCTAAAACTTGAATTGTGGTATCTTATACTCACTGATATCATGACTTTGTATCTCCTATGGTTTTCTCCTCATGTCACAAATCGACCTCGCAACCTCTCTTGCAAAGGGTACACTCACAACCAAGAGACTAGCGAGGAACATCGAAACTGTTATTATCGCAGAGACCATAAGACATGAATACTAATGTAATATGCAGAAATAGGTATGAAGACTGGTGAATACATGGATTTAAGCCGAGTCCAGGCATCACTAGAGTGGATATGGATCCAAATCCATCCGCAAGTGGCTTCCTCCCACAGGTGCTCTCAAGAAGGTATGGGAAAATTCAAGGAAGGAGTGGAGTTGATTCTATTCATTTGGATGGCTCTTCAAATGGTGGTGTAGAACGAATGGGAAGGAAGAGTCTACCAGAGGCATAGATACAATATATCATGTAAGGCAAGCAATATTGCAAGCAAACGGTGTAATTGGACAACTAGAAAGGTTTACAAGTGAGTATGATTCTCTAAGAGATCATTTTTAGGGTTGTGCAGCAATTAGGGTTTGCATAACTATTGCAATTTGATAGAATCAAGATAGAGAATAATCCAAAGCATAAAGAGAAGAGGCCAGAGAGACAAGCAGGCCAACAGAGGTGTTTTGGCAGGTAGGGAAAACACCAGGAATCTACCCATGGAGTTGGTTCACGATCTGATACCATTGTTGGATGGGAAGATAAAAATAAGTGTGTAGTGCATGTTTTATTAAATATATGATACATGTATAAATACAATGATGTGACCCTTGGATTCATATTCCAAGAGGTCACTTGGAATCCGATGACCATTACACTAACTTTTTGTTTCATATTCCTTCTCTGCATGGATTAGGTTTCCAACACCCTCAATGGATAATAGAATTTCATTTTTACCCATGAGAGTTGACTCACATTCCCCAACGTTGATTATTCTTAGTCCCCATGCTCTCATAACTATGAGATGTTACTTTTCCTATGAACCTCTCTTACATGTGTTTAATGATTGGGCTCTCATACACTCAAAAGGAAATTAGAAAGGTTCACTCAAAGTAATAATTTTAGGAAAATGGGTTGGAACTAATACCCATGAATAATCCCCCCCCTGGACCCCTTTCTTAAAAATTCCTAGATATTCCCCTCTCTTGTTGAAACTTAGCACGTAATTACTCTGTCTATGTCCACCCATAACCAGTGTCACATTTATTTTATTATTACGATCATACACAATGTTTACAATTACATATTCGGGCCTACGGCCATATATCATATTTAAATTACACATCTCTAAAAAGGGGATTATAAATTAGGGTGTTATAGTTACATACAAAGAAAACTTAGAAAAAATATTGAAATCTCATACTTCAATAACATTTTCATTTCTCTTGATTACCTATAAAAAATGAAGAAAAATGTATTTTCAATGATATGAAAGTTGGGGCCTCTGGCTTTTTTTGTGACATTTACAAGTGCAAAGCATTAACATAATCCATTAGTGACAACATTAACTGAATTGTATAAGAATAGAAAAAAGGGAAAGCACATTGAAACATTAGAGGATGAAGAAATCGATTACCTCGTAAGAAAAGACCCAGTCACATGTAGTCATTACTATAGACATAGAATCAATGCTCTAAAGAAATTGATATGTCATGAAGAAAAATTCTTTGGAAAAGCATCATATTATTACTTTGTAATAGAGTTCCAAAATAGGAGAAGCGAACATGGGTTGTTATGAATAGAATATGCTCCAATGTATGGAAGGAATAGCAACTCAAAAATTAAAAACTTTATGAACAAATACATAAATTGTAACACGAATCATTTGAATCTGAATCTTGCAAAAATGAATAGGCATTACCATACAATAAGTTGTAGAAAGTGGAAGAATCCACATTGTAGATACAATTTTTCCATGTTTCCAATGAAAAAGATAAGAGTCCTTGAACCGATTAATTTAGTTGATGAAGAACCAAATAAGAAGTCAAAGTATTTTTTAACATTCCTATAGAAAATAAATTATGATGAATTAACAATCTTTGAATAATTATTGATGGAAATGGATCTAACAAAAGATTAGTACAATTGATTAATACAATGTACAATAAAGTAACCAACATTTTTCCTAAAATAAACAAAATCATATATTTGGAACAATAGTTTTGCAAAGGAGATGTCAAAGTTATGGGATGAAAATACAGATGCACAGTATGTTCTCAACACTTATGTTGCAACATCGTATTGCATTTCACACATGACCAAAGTTGAGAAATCTATGACAAATTCATTTTGAAGTATATACAAAGAACATGAAAAAAGTAGCATTGATGTTATGCAAATGATATGTACACTTGGAAACACATTACTTAATCTTCAAAAAATGTTGGCTCAACAAACAGTTCATACAACACTTTCTCTGCCACTTGATTGCAGTTCAATAGCGGGTATCTTTATAAACACATCTCTAGTTGATGAATGAACATTTATGCTTAAGTCGTCATTACTGTTAAAACAAGAAACTGAAAAATCAGAAGATGTTATGTGTCAGTCTATTATTGATTACTACACCAAACGTCCACATGTTATTAAGCATGTCTACCTTGCAAAATTTGTATCCAAGTGTAAAAAAAATGGCACACACATTTCAAAACTGACAAAAACAAATGTAATACAATTTTTCAAATACAACAAACACATTGACTATGAAAAAAATTGTAGAGAGAAACTATTTCTCTATGTTCCATTTGAAGAAAGTGAGAATATAATAAAATAGAACTTGACAACATGGAAAGCTACATATAGTTTCTATGGAAGTATAATATAAACCAATGAAGATTAATTTACATACAATATCAATTCAACATGAGGTGATCTAGGAAATGCAATTGAACAACTAGATAATATCCCTATGGATATTGATGATATAATGACAAAAGAAGAGACAACTATAATTCATTATGAAGAATATGATTTGGAAATAGACTTGCCATGTCATCAAAAATCCAATATGAAGAAATATATTAACCTTGACTTTCAAGTAAAAAACCACTTGTTTTCCCTAGAAAATTAAGTGTATTACAGAATTAGAAGAAAGCTAAATAGAGAACAACAAGAAATTATGAAAGACACTGCATCCAAAAAATACAATGGCATGCACTTTCCATTGTACTTGTTCCTTCCAGTGGAGCAGGAACATGAAAAACATTTATAGCAAAGGTGTTATTCAAAATTCTTATCTAAATCTATGATGCATACAATACAAATGACCCTATGAAATCTAAACGATTGATACTAGCATATACAAGTAAATCTGCATATAATTTTGATGGAACAACAATCCACTTTGCATTGTTGATGCCTTTCAACAAGTCCCATTTTCTTCCACTTAGCAAAGAAATGTTGGACACCTTATCAAACATTTGTCAGGAACTACAACGTGTTTTCATAGATGAAGCTTCTTTGATTGGAAGACGATTCTTATATTCCATTGACAATCGACTAAGAAATATAAACATGTACAAACCAAATACTTTGGAAACATTGATATGATATTTTGTGGTGATATTTATAAAGAAAAACCCATACAGGATTCTCTGATTTTTTAGCAACAAACCATAACACATGACTTATGGAGAGACAATATAAAATGCTATGAATTTCATATTACAATGCACCAAAAAGATGAAAAAATTGTTGAAATTTTGAGTAGGATTTGCACAAAAATCCAAACAAGTAATGATTTGGCATATCTGAATAGAAATTGCATTTGACCTATAGAAAATGACATAACAATACATAAAAATATATATATATGTTATTTCTCAAACCTGGAAATGAAATTTAAATCAATGCAATTGATGAGGAGAAACAGAACTATGGCAATGTGCCTTACCATCAACATACAACTACTTTTCCCTCATAACTTGTCATAAAATTAAATATTCTAGTTGAAATATATGCCTGCAACTATGATTCACGAGATCGCTTGGTAAATAGCACAGAAGGAATAATCAAGGCCTATACCAAAATAAATAAATTCAATGTAATATGGATTAATTTCTATGATCCAGATATTGGGCATCAACAAGCCAATAAGCTAGCTTATCTATATACACTAGAAATTTCCCAAGGTTGGACACCTTGTTGATGCAAAAATGCGCAACTAGACGTTGCCTGCAAAGAGTTGCAATGAACCCTATTAATTTTTATTACTATTATTATATAGATAATAACTATAGGTGGGATCCCTAATAAGAGAAACTAAGCAAATTTGAATTTTCATTTCCTCATGGAGATTTTGGTTTACATTGTTGGATTACTGAGAGGGGGGGAGAATCGGTAATAGAGAATTAATCCTCTTTAACCACAAAATGAAAGTGTTATATCAATGTATCATTATAATCCAATAGTTTCAATGTAAATAAACAATGAACAAATGAGAAATCATACGCATACACAGTACACCAGTGTTTTTACGTGGAAACTCAAAGCAGAGAAAACCATGGAATGTTTTTTCTTGTATGTCTTTAAGAATTACATTCATTAAAAGCACCATCTTCCTTTGTTTTCCAACTGCAACTAGAAGGAGGCTCCAACCCCATAGTTTCTCAGGCTACAACCTCAGGGAAGCTCCAACTCCCCAATTCTCTTGCTACAACCAGAAGGAGTCTACAACCCCCTATGTTCTCCGGCTAAAACCAGAAGGTGGCTACAACCACCTGTCCTTGCCCCGTCCAACCACCCTGAAATATAAGTAGAATTATGCAACCATGTTCATGCTATCATTATGAGATATACTAATGTAAACCTGTACCAATCAACCTGTAATCAACCTGTACCATAAACAAGTGCATCAACCATGCACCAACATGTACCAATCAACCTGTAATCATCATGTACCATAAACAAGTGCATCAACCATGCACCAACCTATACCTCAACCTATAATTAGTCTGTACCATAAACAAGTGCATCAACCATGCACCAACCTATACCTCAACCTGTACGATCAACGACTGCATCAACCATACACCAAATATGTACCAATCATGCATAATATGCACATAAACTATGACTCATCAAGATGTACCAACATCATGAACTATACACCTCATGTATGTGCCAACTCATCAACTAATTGTCTCAACCATGTACCCAACATGTACATCAACCATATACCAAATACATATACCAATATAACCAACAAAATTTCTCTAGCAATACATCACACTATCCATAACCAAATACCATAAACCATTACATCAAACCATGTGCCACAACCTCACTGTTATACAACCTCTATCTGTAATATACCTAAACCAAAATCCATCATAAATTTCATCATCCAAATCTGATTTGTAACTGTATAATAGACCTGGTGTATATGATCACATATCTTCCTTAACTTTAACAACAAGAGACTAGAATTTTCATCAAACTTTACTTTAGTCTCACATGACTAATTTTGGATTAATCAACAAACCTAACTTGAAATAATCATAATTATGTACCTGTAATGAATAAGGATCTGAAAATGGTACACAATCTTTGGCAGTTTCTTTTATGCAATTCCTCCAGATTTCACTACTTTGAACCTCTCAGAAAAGGATTTATAGAAAAAGTGACATACCTTGTTGAATTATGGCTTATTCTAGAGAGTGAACTTCTAGAGCATGCCTCGCACAGAATATTTGTTGTATGGATCTAAAAATTGTACACGGAATACTACAGGTTGTACTCTAACCAATATGATGCAGACCCCTGACCCTTGGGCCAAGATCCATGCAGGATCGTTCTAAATATTTCCCTGAGTCTGATTGACTCTTTGATTTCCCCACAGGGAATACTTCACACACACACAAACAGGTGAACTCCATGGGTCCTTCTGAGTTATTCCTACATGATCAAACACCGGCGTTAACTCCACAACTGACCAACAAATGTGATCGGGGCTTTTTCCTTTTCGGGATTTCAGATTTCGCAATTTCGCGAATCCTGTTGTCGAGCCCCTTGTCTCTTCAACCTCTGAAACTCGAAATGTCAACGAGGGTTGACTCCTTCAATGCATCGAACACACGCCTCTTGTTGCCACTTATTTCGGCTTTTCGAGACTTGAGTGATGGACCAACACTCGTTCCTCTTCCCTTGTGATTTCTCGGTTTCCAAAATTTCCCCTTTTTGGCAAGATCGATGGTCTTTTGGGTCTTTTGCCGAAGCACGACCACCTCTTTCAGCTTCCATCACATGTATCCTCCGACATGCAACTTTGTCTCTTGACTCCTGGAACCCCGAAACCTGATTGGGGCCCAAATCTATTCTTCCGCGACCTTTTCGAGAATTTTCTCCTTCCGCTCTTCGGGATTCCATGAACCGGAAGTTTGAACTCTCGATTCCAAAAATCGTTTCCCCCTCTGCTTCCCGACACCCGAAGTGCCGAAATCCTGAAATTCCACGCCAAAGTCCTGTCACATTTCGCGACTTTGGGATTTTCACTCCACTATGTCTCGGCTCCTTTTCATTAGGACTCCCGAAATACCGAACCCCGAATTCCCGAAGTGCAGAAAATACCGTTATTCGTCTTCACACGCAATAATCCATTTCGCGATTCGGGAATTAGAGTGACCAAGGGTTTTGGCTTACACTCCATACCTACGAAACCCGAAATTCTGAAATGATCTAATGCTCAACTGACCACGATCAACGATCCACGTTGATTCTTGAAACCAAAGTAATGGGTTCCCCCAACTCCCAACCACCTTGCAGCTTCATTGGATCCTACAGTCCTCGCGACTTCACGAGTTCTCCATGGAGAATTTTGACCGTCTGATTCACTCCTCAAGAATCTCTGGCCAAACTGACTTGGCGTCCTTCCACTGAACTTAACTTCTGCGTGATGATTTCACTCCCCGTCTTCCTTTGAACACTTTAAAGGTACTAACCCTCCTAAGCTTTCACTTGCAAACTTAAGTCTCCAAGAGAGATCATGCTTGCACTCCTTGCGGCAATATTTCAAATAACCTATGGTTATTTGAGTCCTCGACTATGTGCACTCTTTGCAACAAGAGTCCTTCCACCTTCATCTTAGTTGATAACTTATAAGGCTTCAACTGGCCTGCGCACACCTTGCACGGCTCTATACTTCACCTGCACTTCTACTGGTATGAGAACAACGGTATCTCTCCTGAGCTTTCTGAGATAAAACTTAGACTCTTGTCAACGCACACCTTGCAGACGTTTCACTGCACTCCTTGCAGAAATTCTCAGGATGATAAACAATTGAAACTCATTCTTCTCCTCTATCAGACTTCATACACTTAACATGAAATCACACATTTAACCCAGCATTGAAACAAATGCATAAACAGAGAGAATAAAACAACTGTAAACATATTATTCAGCAAATGTAAACAGTAAGCATCATAACACCATGAATATTGAGTCAAAGCTTCATATATTAACTCAAGTGCTCCTGTACATGGGTTCTTCTCTACAACTCTCTGTTATAGCTCTCATCTTATGAAATCTCTCTTCTTTTGTTCTAATAATACAATAATACAAGGGTGAGGGTGTCTATATCTGTTTTCCCTCCTACGCTTCTAAAACTGTCTAATCTCTTAATTCAAATCTACCTACTTTCATTAAACAGACTTAAAGTCTATTACACCCAGCAGATGAGAGAAAATCACTCAAGATTTGTTTACAACATCCAAGTACGCTTTCTTTAACTACTATATTAATATCTGCCCACTAATTTTTCAAAAACATTTCAAAATGTGCAAAATGTGTGCTGTGCTTTTCCAGCTATCTTCTGCCTTTATGCTTACTTGGCTGGCTACTTGCGATGCTCCTGCATCATACTCCCTGGCTTGAAAATTTTCATGAATGCCAAGAAAAATCCTCCAAAAGCAAGTGCACCTCACTTAGACACCAAAATCACCCTAGTAGGGCGCAAGAAATCAGATCTCACAAGAGAGTGAGTTGTGTTATGTCCAAATGAGGGAAACACATCCTCAATATATATCATCCAATGACCTTTAATTTACAAAATAGGTCATTAAAATCGCTGACAAGGATGACTACAAAAATTACATTGTTTTTACATTAACTGCTAAGTAAAAGACACAAAATGAGCAAAAGGTGGGATGTCAAGCCCTTCTAAGGGAGACGTTGGCCCTTTTTGGGCTAATCCAGCATCCAGAAGTCAGGCATTAGCCCTTTTAGGGCTCTTCCAAGCTGCCACGCGTGCCAGTAATCCCATCAAACTGCCACACGCTCAAGATGGCGTCCATATCTCCTGGGTGACGTCCTGCCCATCAAGAGGAAAACATTCCATATGAAGTGGGTCATCCCCCCTAGGCTGGGCTTAGCCAAAGTGTCCTTGGTGGAACGTCCTTCTTTTCTTCGTGTGTAAAAGGCTCATTATATCACTATCATGTCTCTGCCACTGATGGGATCCCAACAACCATCTGACCGGCTCTTCAGCCCCATGGAGGTCCGAGCTAATCATCTCCCCATGTGTACCAGTCCACTGGTACCTGTCCGTCGGGCATGGTCCTGCACATCAAAAAATTCGCCCTCCATGGGCTCCTTAGTCCTCGGGATCATAGCAATGTCAATCATATTTGATCATTAATTTTATCAAATACATGCATAAGACCCCTAACATATCCTCTAATAGCTCAAAGATATTACACTGATCTACTATACAAAGCTGAAGAAAAAGACAAGGTAACCTATTGGGCCAGCATCCATAAGAAGAGGAAACTTTCCAAAGGACATCATTCAAGCCATGTAATACAAGGTGGTATGATCTAAGGATGTCCAGAAACAGTGAAGACCAAGAGTAGGTATTATACGTGGGTGCCTTTGTAGGAGACGAGTTGTACCTGTCATGGATGCAATTCTTTCCAAGACCCTTATTGCCTTTATTCTTTCTTTATTTATTACTTTTTCTTTCTTTTTTGCTTCAAGGTCTGACCAGAGGACACTGCCTTGGTGTGGTGACTAGAGCTGACAGTGTTACCCATAAGTATTTTCGCAGAAATGATAAGGCTGGCTCGTGATGAGACCCCCTTTCCCTTGGTAATGCAACCAAGGGTCATTGCCCTGGCGTGGTGACCAGATAATGGGAATGTCATACTGCTATATACCTATGAACATAATGGGTCAGCTCGTGATGAGACCTCCCA